>JAXIVH010000004.1:17057321-17232321 GCA_036785325.1 Urophycis tenuis | reverse complement strand
TTTTCAAATGTCTTTTGTGAGGCGTGAGGCTGGACATAACTTTTTTTTAAAGTGCAGTGTTTGAGGTGGGGCTAGGGCACCGCTAAGTTACCAAAGCTAGCTGTCAATCAAAGTGCTATGAATTACAGTTGACAACAGAGCAATCTGATTGGAGTAATGACTTGTCAGGCCAGTACGGGCATGTGTCAAAACTACGCACTATAGCCGTATACCGAAAGTAAGAGTTAGTTTACATTGTCGAGTGCGAATATATGAAAAAAATACTATAATGAAGAATAATTGTATAATTATAATTATACATAATAATCATGATTTGGGGTCTATCGTAGTATTGAAGTAACTCAACAAAAGGTAACCCAATTGGGTCCTAAGAGAACACATTTTCAATCTTGTGGGAACTGACTGAAATGGAAAGTAACTTGGTTGCTGAACAGAGGAATATATTCCACTAATGCGTAGTTTGTTTGGCGTTGACAGCATCACAGACGTGACATCAAGGGGATCGAACAGCCGACCCTACGGTTAGTGGACGACCCGCTCTGTCCACCCGCTCTACACACTGAGCTACTGCTGTGAGAGGTGGAAATAGTGACAGAGGGTTTCACTTGGTGGCCTTTTACTTTGACAGAACCTGTTATCCATGCAGTGGTTATATTTCAACTTAATAACCTGAAATTAATTGAAGTGGAACTGACAAACCTGTGTATTTGTATCAGCTATGTGTGCTTTTTGTGTGCATTTCTGGTGTGTGTATGTGTGTGTGCGTGGCGGGTATAAGAAAGACCTCACTCAATGTGTTAGTTCCTTTTCCAATGTGTGCTTGTATCATGTGCTCATATCCGTTTGTGCTTGTTTGTGTGTGTGTGTGTGTGTGTGTGTGTGTGTGTGTGTGTGTGTGTGTGTGTATTTGTGTGTGAGTGTCGATGTGCACATGTGTGTATGTGTGTGTGTGTGGTGTTATCCATAAAGCGTGTTCTCATTGGACGCTGGGGGTGTTGCTATCATCCAGGGCTTGGGGTTAAGGTGTTAGCCAGGGTCACCTAAAGCGGATCTGCAACAGTCACTCCAGAGACGACGAGTAATCTGTCACCAGCTCGCTGAGACAAGATTAAGCAGCCATGATGTTTTTAAAACCTCACAGATATTTTTTCCCTCCTCTCTCTCTCTCTCTCTCTCTCTCTCTCTCTCTCTCTCTCTCTCTCTCTCTCTCTCTCTCTCTCTCTCTCTCTCTCTCTCTCTCTCTCTCTCTCTCTCTCTCTCTCTCTCTCTCTCTCTCTCTCTCTCTCTCTCTGGGTTCACAAAGAGGACACCTATCTGAGACGCCCCGTTCTGTTCCTCGTTTCATCTGCCGTCAGCGCGGTGGCGTGTCACCGCCGCATATCTCCTCATGCGTTTGAGGCGAAACAGCTGCTAATCCTAATCCCTGGTGCCCCCTCCCTCCTCCCTCTGAGGGATTTTGACAAATCAGTGGCCCTTGCTGGCTGGTTGGTTGAACGGCTGGTTGACTGGCAGGTTGATTGGTTGACTGGTTGGTTGGTTGGTTGGTTGGTTGGTTGGTTGGTTGAACGGCTGGTTGACTGGCTGGTTGGTTGGTTGGTTGAACGGCTGGTTGACTGGCTGGTTGACTGGCTGGTTGGTTGGTTGGCTGGTTGACTGGCTGGTTGACTGGCTGGTTGGTTGGTTGGCTGGTTCACTGGCTGGTGGGTTGAACGGCTGGTTGACTGGCTCGTTGGTTGGCTGGCTGGTTGACTGGCCGGTTGGTTGACTGGCTGGTTGGTCGGCTGGTTGACTGGCTGGTTGGTTGAACAGCTGGTTGACTGGCTGGTTGGTTGGTTGGCTGGTTGACTGGCTGGTTGACTGGCTGGTTGGTTGGCTGGTTGACTGGCTGGTTGGTTGGTTGGCTGGTTGGTCGGCTGGTTGACTGGCTGGTTGGTTGAACAGCTGGTTGACTGGCTGGTTGGTTGATTGGCTGGTTGAACGGCTGGTTGACTGGCCGGTTGGTTGGCTGGCTGGTTGGTTGGCTGCTTGAATGGCTGGCTGGTTAAATAGCTGGTTGACTGGTTGGTTGGTTGGTTGGTTGGTTGGTTGGTTGGCTGACTGGTTGGTTGGTTGGCTGACTGGTTGGTTGGTTGGTTGACTGGTTGGTTGGTTGAATGTCTGGTTGGTTGAACAGCTGGTTGACTGGCCGGTTGGTTGGTTGGTTGGTTGGTTGGTTGGTTGGTTGGTTGGTTGGTTGGCTGACTGGTTGGTTGGTTGGTTGACTGGTTGGTTGGTTGAATGTCTGGTTGGTTGAACAGCTGGTTGACTGGCCGGTTGGTTGGTTGGTTGGTTGGTTGGTTGGTTGGCTGACTGGTTGGTTGGTTGAATGTCTGGTTGGTTGAACAGCTGGTTGACTGGTTGGTTGGTTGGTCGGCTGGTTGGTTGGTTGGTTGGTTGGTTGGCTGACTGGTTGGTTGGTTGAATGGCTGGTTGACTGGCTGGTTGGTTGGCTGCTTGAATGGCTGGTTGGTTAAACGGCTGGTTGACTGGTTGGTTGGTTGGTTGAATGGCTGGTTGACTGGCTGGTTGGTTGGTTGAATGGCTGGTTGGTTGAATAGCTGGTTGACTGGCTGGTTGGTTGGCTGCTTGAATGGCTGAAAAATGGCGGAAAAATTCCGGAAATCGTAGTCACTTCTAAGCGGGCGAGATGCCAATGGTCTAATCCGATTCAATGATCTATGCTAAGCTACAGCTAAAAGTTGTACCGCCAGACTCACAGAACGGCTGGATGAACGGGAAAAGGGTAAAGATTGATTGTTTTGCTCGAGAGAAGGTGGAAAATGAGCTTTTTTCCAAAAATGGCGGAATATCCCTTTAAGTCTAAAGTCTGCGCTGTAAATCTTTAAGTAAAAACTTTTTTTTAAAATAAAGTTTTAAGAAATGTGAGAATGTTGGGAAATGCTTTCGCATCATTTTAACACTCTTTCGATCACTGGGAAAACTGAAGGATTTTTTGTCATTTTTAATGAGTAATTTTTGACTAACAAGACGCCAAAAGGTACCAGGTGCGATCCCCTTACTTGTACAGGGATCCATTAACAGCTTCTGAGTCAT
Organism: Urophycis tenuis; assembly: GCA_036785325.1. NCBI lineage: Eukaryota > Metazoa > Chordata > Actinopteri > Gadiformes > Phycidae > Urophycis > Urophycis tenuis. Next base: position 17,229,228 of record JAXIVH010000004.1, on the reverse strand, counting down.
CACTTAGGATGAAGGCTAAATGCTAAGTGACGAAATAGCAACTATCACAGCACATCATTTCAATGATAAACACATGGTGCTTTCCAACAGGTCCTCAATTTCAAAAGGCTACTGAAGCTGAGGATGGGGCTGCTGTAATGTGCTGTGGGCTTAATACTCCTGCTGCTAATTAATAAAAAATACAATCTCATCTCACTATTGCACCTTGTTCAACACTGAACATATGAAAGACCATAACTTTTATCTGCATCTCCTTTTGCTCTTGTGCTATTTTACAGATGAAATTAGTCTACAAATGAAGAGAGCAATCAGTCATCATCATCATCATCACCACACACCTCACGCTACCCTCCACATGACATGGAGAGAGAGAGAGAGAGAGAGAGAGAGAGAGAGAGAGAGAGAGAGACATGGGCCCATGAAAAAGCTAGAGAAGAGCGACAGAGAGGAGAGCAAGGGAGGGAGAGAGGTCAGGAAGAGTGCTAGGAGAGAGAGAAAGAGAGGAAAGGGGGAGGTTAAGGACTGAGTAAGAGAGAAAGAGAGAGAGTGCAAGAGAGAGTGAGAGAGAGAGAGAGAGAGAGAGAGAGAGAGAGAGAGAGAGAGAGAGAGAGAGAGAGAGAGAGAGAGAGAGAGAGAGAGAGAGAGAGAGAGAGAGAGAGAGAGAGAGAGAGAGAGAGAGAGAGAGAGAGAGAGAGAGAGAGAGAGAGGCTTGCGCGAGAAGGATTATGCCGCTCTAAGATTCCAGGCTAGTGAGTCAGGTGGAGAACAGAGGCTGTCAGAGTCCAGAGTCTCTGTATTTATCTCTTAAATACAGAGACTTCAGGCTGTAGGTACACCCATACACATGCACACACACACATATATGTACATATGTATACACACACAATCACACACACACACACAGACGCACGCACGCAGGCAGGCATGCAAACATTTGCTATTTTGTGGTTCTCAGGCAAAAGCAAACACAAATGAAAAAAGAAAGGTGTGTGTTTGTGGCTGTGTAATTGTATGTGTTTGCATGCATGTGGCTGTGTCATTCTGTGTGTGTGTGCATGGATGTATGTTTGTGTGTGTCTTGTGGCTCCTAGTGTGTGTGTGTGTCTTGTGGCTCCTAGTGTGTGTGCGAGTGCGTGTAGGATTTGTGCGTGCTCTACATACATTCACTGTGCATTTAGCGCTTACTATGCTAAAGCCTATGTGCTCCTATGTAGGCCATGTGTCCGCTAGCCCGGGGCTAGCATGTCTTCTATTATTCCATGTGTCTTTCATTGATCATAACAGAAAGAGGGATGGGCGGGGCCAGCAGTAACAGATTCTCCTTCATTCATTAGGACACACACGTCTCAAAACATCCCAATGTGTGTGTTCGCAAAATGTTGTTTTTTTTCTAATATTTTCTACCTGTGTGGAGAAATACTTTTTGGTGTCTTCATATTTAAGTAAAAGCTGCAACATTTGTTGAAGCTGTTATTTCTATCACTGATAATATTTGAGTGGTACGGTTAGAATGGTGTGATAAAATACATCACTTGTTTTTGTATCAATAAACATTTTCTTGTTTTTTTGTGTTTATGGTTATTATTATTGGATGTTGTATTTCAGACGCTGCTTTGTAGCCACATCATCAGACGTAGCACAGATGGAGTCCAATTGGTTTGACCTATGACCCCATCCTTAAGACAAACGTTTCCATCAAACCGTAATTATTCATACAAATCCAAAAGGAAACATAAAATAATCAAATAAGACGTGGAGATTTCGGATCCGAATGTGTGTGTGTGTGTGTGTGTGTGTGTGTGTGTGTGTGTGTGTGTGTGTGTGTGTGTGTGTTGACCTGAGGAGGAAGTGGCAGGGGTGGGTCAGCACCAGAGAACCACCTTGAAGGGGGAAAACAGACGGACCCAGTGGCAACAGGTCCCAGCAGAAAGGTTCTGGGTTAAAAACTCTGTAGAATTAAAGTGTCAGTTTAATGACTTCATCCACACACATTAAACCACGTGTGATTTCTTTTTAGGGTTAGGGTTAGTGTTTTTCGTGTCTTTAGTGTCTTTCTCACCAAGCGTTTCTGTTGTGACGTTGCACAAGCCCGCCACCCCAGCAGCAGTGGGGTTTTATCGACTCAAAGTGCACAACACAACGTGTGTGACGCTGGCTGCTTCCCAACAAGCTGCCAGTTGTAAACTGGAAGCTTTGAGACATGCCGGGAGCTCTTTTTTCCCTGCTTTTTTTTTTAAAGCTTTTGTTTAATTTCTACTTCCTGTTTTATTCTTGGCCTAATCCAAATGCAACACAGCTGTGTGGGCCGAGCGATAGAGAGACATATGGAGAGAGAGAGAAATATAGAGGGAGAGAAAGAAATAGAGTGGGAGTGAAAGAGAATGAAAGAGAAAGTGGGGAGAGTGAAAGAGCGAGAGAGGGTGAAAAGAGGGAGAGATAGAGAGAAAATGATGGTGAGAGTGAGTTAAAGAGAGAGAGAGTGCAGGGTGGGGGTTGGGGGGTTCCTGTCAGGTTCAGAACAGCTCTGTAGCAGCGACCAACAGATGGAAGAGAAATGGGGTTACCAGCTTGGGCTTATCCACTCTTTGTAGGCCAAACTGACCCCCATTTAGTAATAATACCGTGTGGAAATCCCTGTTTTGGTGTTAGCTTTTTTCATTTTCCAGTTGTAGTTGGTTAATGCCTCACTAGGTTCAAAATATAAATAGATAAATAGTGGAGGGAAAACACGCATTGGGCGGATTAGATTTGATGTAAAAGCGAGAATTTAGATGGACACCACCAACTGTAGACGAGATGTTGCCTCCACAGTGGGTGAACATACATGACCTCATTCATGGAGCCACCAGGAAGCTGAGGTCATGGAAGGATGAAGCAGCTCCATGATAAACCAAAGTAATGTCCACAACATCACTTACCAGCTTTCTTTGGAACCATTTATATTCCCAATAACCGTATACTTTATAATAAACCATAAGATTTACTACTATATTTAACATTTAGGAGACGCTAATATTCACAGTGAACATCAGTGGATCAATACATGTCATTAATGTGCAGATAGAGAGTTAGGGTATTTTGCATACAGAATACAGACATTCGTGATACGAACGCACAACCATCTAGTCGAGAGCCAAAACATATTGTATATCGTAGCGCATACATCTAACATATCTGTGTAAACAATACAGGCGGAAACTAGATTTGATGTACCACTCCAAAAAAGCCTAATTGAGCCATATTAATCGGATCAATATTCCAGGTTTGAGTCTGGACTCTGCTGTAGTTTTTCCTGCACCAACTTGATGTGGCATCACTCCTCTCTGTCTCCTCTCGCACACCTGGCCCAACACATCCATTATTTATCCATCATCCAGCCACCAGCCAGCCACTCCCCCCCCCCCCCCCCCCTTTCTCTCTCAATCTCTCCTTCTCTCTCTCTTCCATCTCGTCTTCCTGCGCAGCCTGGGCCTTGGTGACTATATGGTACCCCCCCCAGTGTCCGATTTGCAGGCGAAGGGGGAAGACTTTGATGTCTCCATCAATTCAAGAGACCCCTGGGGTTGGGGTCTTAATGGAGGGTTTGAGGGGTGGGCGGGGGGTATGTGCCAGTCTGCCTCTGGTGGGGAAGACTTTCTCTTTCTCTTTAGGGTCGCCCCCCCCCCCCCCCCTCGCAGCGCCATGCTAGTTTAATCCTGTTACTCTGTTTTTTTTTTACAAGCGTGGAGTTGGACAAGGTGCGTGAGCTGAGCTGCTGGTTGCCACCCCAGGGGAGAAACAGGGAGAGAGCAGCTCCCTTCAGCGTCTCTGTTACGGGCTCCCTTCAGCGTCTCTGTTACGGGCTCCCTTCAGCGTCTCTGTTACGGGCTCCCTTCAGCGTCTCTGTTACGGGCTCCTTTGCCCATTTGATTAAAATGTCACTAAGCAGGAGATGGTGGCAGGTTGGGAGCGCGGTCAAACACACACATATGATAATGATATAATAATGATAATGTCCAGTCAGTCAAGCGTGGGTCATCTCCTGTCTGTTTGGAAACAGGATGTATTAGTGTTACAGCCATACAGTGGGTGTCTTGAGTTACGGTAGTTAATGTAGAATCTGCATAAATGTATATGGAACTGTATATGGATTGACAGAGCATTTAAAATTGGTACTGCAGTACAAATTGCCAATATTGGAAAAAAGTGTTTCGAGTCACCCCCTCCTCCGCAGAAAGGAAATGCATGCGGGTTGCCAGGTTGAGGACACTTGACGAACATGACCACAAGACGAGCCAAGCACGTCATATCTTGACGTGACGAGACTTGCAGCTGTACAGCCTACAAAGTACCGCAGGGTGAAAAACCTGCCAGTGTGTTCCATTGACCAGCGTGGCACCACAGCAGAGATGTGTCATTCTCTAGTGTCAGAGGCCCACTCCTCACAATGTAACCCCTGGCTGTCAATACACTTTGTGCAGGAAAATCAAGGCCAGCATAGCTATCTGACCCCATAGCTTGCTAGCTAGTAGTACTAGCTGGTTGGAAAACAATGTTCTTTGTATGATAAACAGGAAAAAGAGGTTGGAGCCTCACTGTGAAATGTGTGAATATCTCAGACAGACAGACAGAAATAGGAATAGCTGCACTGGTCTACATGTGTTTTAAGGCTAAATTCTTGCCTACTGCAGTTCAACGCGGTCTCCATCCTTCAAATGCAACTCCAATGTCTGGTCCGGGAGCTTTTCCAAAAGAAGGGTGTCTTCTTTCCTCAGAGTCCAGCACAATGTCAGTTGATCCACTTAGTTTGCTTCCATGGCTGCAGCACGCTTTGTTGGTGTGCCAATTTATTTGATATCTGGCAACCCGGAGAATAACAGTAATGGAGAAAAAAACACATTACACACTACTTATTAAAGCAGTAGTAAATAGTTAATTCCTTGTTGGAGCATTCATATATTGTTCATATATGGATGCTCATTAGTAAGCTATTGATAATCAATAATGATTCATATTAGAAAATGGCCCACAAGAAAATGTATCAAGTATAAGTTAATGCCTTATTTGCCATTTCTCATGTTAATTTAAAAGTATGAATTCCTAAGGAGTATTCATGTTGGAGCAATGCTTTATAAATGTTGAATTCACAATTCCATTATTAGCGCTTAAAAGTTGGTAGTTACTTGGCTACCTAGTTTGGTTTACGGTGTAACAGAAATCCTAAATCAAAGTATTTTGCAGCTCCCTTTTCTTATTCAGCTTGATGGGCTCTCAATCGGTTCCTCTCAAGTCCTGCCCCCATGGTGACCTTTAACTGCATCAAGTTACTGTTACTATAGTTCCTGACTGCATCCTCAAAGTTTACTTGGCCTGCAGTTTGTATGACGGAGTGCACTCAACAAACTGCCTCTTAAACCACATGGTCAACCCCCCAAGTACACATTAATGCACTGACCTAAACAACTGCATTTTTAACTATATTTTATAATTACTATCCAATAGTAACATTTAGCTACATGTCATTAAGAAGCAGGTAAAGGTCTAGGTGCATCTTTCCCGGGGATGCCTACAGGTAAGCTACAGACATCGGGGCTCAAACCCAGAACCTTTGTGCTGACTCACCCTGACCAGACTCCACTATAGGAAATTGATGCAAAAAATGTACAAAAACTGTCTGGTTGAGGCTGAGAGACGCATACGAGTCGAACTGACCCTAACCTAACCCACCAACCCTTACTGTAGGAGTGCAGTAATGTGGCGTAATGTTCACACAAGATGATATCTCACAACTCAGAAGGCATCAGGAACTCCCACGCACAAGACACACCTCAAGGCAAATTTTCTTTAAGAAAAGACAACATTGCATACATTTATTAGGGATGGACGCCAATTCCAATACATGCACACCACTATTGTCCTCTAAATGTAGTGTCGACGTTATTGCAAACACTTGTCTCCCTGCGCTTTTGTGTATTATATTTTTTTTTATTATCTTATGATAAAAAAAACATTGACAATTACATGGGGATGCCTTGTTCTGCATAATTTAAACGTATACACAGTGGGGGTGGGGGGGGGAAGGAATGGCAATGCTTTGAAACATCACAGCCTCTTTATGACCCCTGACCTCCGTCCATCCCCGCCCCCCCCCCGGCTGTCACCCTGCAGTGAGCACGTCACATGACAGCCTGCCAAGAGCACGAGAAGCATTCACAGTAAAGGGGAGGAGGGGAGCAGTAGATGGAGGAGGGGAGCAGTAGATGGAGGTGAAACGGCAGCAGGGACAGTGGGAGAGGAGAGGGGAGGCAAAGGTGAAGGTTAAAGATGAGGGAGGGAAAAGGGAGGTCAAAGGCGAGGTGAGGGAGGTGGGAGGAGAGTGGGGAGAAAAACAAAAGTGACTGCAGCACTGGCCTTGAGACAGGAGGAGCAGCAGCATATTCCTAGCACATCTTTCTTCTCCCACACGTCAACACTCCGTCTCCTGATTGTGGGATTCTTTCCATTGTCTTTGACACAAAAAAAGTTCTTATATATAATGCATGTATATACGTATATACATATACATATGTATATACTTATATATAAACACGTTTCGTTTTTTTTCAGGGTTTTTTTGAGCTACAGCACCTATTCCCACGGGGCGACACGGCCGGGCCAAAAGAGAAACATTTAAAAATAAAAACAATATATTGGTCAGGATATTCATCTTTTTTTTGATTTCCCTAAAATTGGCATTGGACATGATGATAATGTATTGCCGCAGGGGGAAGGTTAGGAAGGTCGGCTGAAAGAAAAATGGTTCTTCTCAGTTTGTATTAAAGTTTCTTTTCCTTTGTCTCTCTCTGGTGCACCTTCCCCTTTAAAAAAACTAAACAAAACTAACTAAAGGAAGGAGTTCACACATGGGTGATCTGCGTGTGCTGCTCCTCGTCAAAAGGTTCGTTCTCAGGGTCTGAGTCCGTGGTGTCAGAGTATCGGTAATGGTCCGGCTCATTGTCACTGACGTCGGGGGTCACAGACGTCGAGGTGCTGGCGTCCGAGTTCGACGGCTCCTCGGCAGTCTTGGTGAAGTACAACTTCACCTGCATCAGAGAGAGAGAGAGAGAGAGCTTACTGAGGGAAAGCACTGGACACACACACACACACCACTGGGGCACAGAACACACACACAATGTTCCATACCTCATCGCCATTCACACACAACTTCTATCCCCAAATGTTTAAAAAATTTAAAATGAGTGTGTATTTTCATACATTTTCTTAAACCAACACAACCAGGACAAATTTGTTGAATGGGTAACCTACTTGGCAACAACTAGTTCCGATTCAGTGATCTAGTAGAATTAATTCCTATGAGAGACTCACAGGAAAGTCTTTCTTCAAAATGATATTACGATTAAATGAGAATTTGGCAAATACACTAAAAATAAGGATCTAGAAAACCTAACTGCAACCTTGTCCATGGATATGGTCTTCACACGTTGTACTAATGAAACTATTCACTGGCTGTTTGGTTTAACAGCAGTGTAGGCCTGTCTCTTACCACAGCTTTAACAGCAGTGTAGGCCTGTAGGCCTGTCTCTTACCACAGCTTTAACAGCAGTGTAGGCCGGTCTCTTACCACAGCTTTAACAGCAGTGTAGGCCGGTCTCTTACCACAGCTTTAACAGCAGTTTAGGCCTGTCTCTTACCACAGCTTTAACAGCAGTTTAGGCCTGTCTCTTACCACAGCTTTAACAGCAGTGTCAGCCTGTATGACCTTCTCTTACCACAGCTTTAACAGCAGTGTAGGTCTGTATCACCTTCTCTTACCACAGCTTTAACAGCAGTGTAGGTCTGTATCACCTTCTCTTACCAGCTTTAACAGCAGTGTAGGACTTGCTCTTATCTCGACTAACAGCAGCATAGGGCAGACTATATGTCTGGTCCCTCAGTATGTATGTTTTCAGAGACAGGGGGAACACCACGTATAAAAGTAGCATATAGGAAATAACACTCTGGTTGGGTGGTCCTGCGAAGGGGCCAAGGGGCGTCTCAGATATTATCCGTACAACATACAGGAGGTGACCGTACAACATACAGGAGGTGACAGTACAACATATAGGAGGTGTTGTCTGTACAACATACAGGAGGTGTCCATACAACATACAGGAGGTGTCTGTACAACATACAGGAGGTGTTGTCTGTACAACATACAGGAGGTGTTGTCTGTACAACATACAGGAGGTGACCGTACAACATACAGGAGGTGACCGTATAACATACAGGAGGTGACCGTACAACATACAGGAGGTGACCGTACAACATACAGGAGGTGACTGTACAACATACAGGAGGTGACTGTACAACATACAGGAGGTGTCGTCTGTACAACATACAGGAGGTGTCGTCTGTACAACATACAGGAGGTGACCGTACAACATACAGGAGGTGTTGTCTGTACAACATACAATGACCGTACAACATACAACATACAGGAGGTGACCGTACAACATACAGGAGGTGTTGTCTGTACAACATACAGGAGGTGACCGTACAACATACAACATACAGGAGGTGTCTGTACAACATACAGGAGGTGACCGTACAACATACAACATACAGGAGGTGTCTGTACAACATACAGGAGGTGACCGTACAACATACAGGAGGTGACCGTACAACATACAACATACAGGAGGTGACCGTACAACATACAGGAGGTGTTGTCTGTACAACATACAATGACCGTACAACATACAACATACAGGAGGTGACCGTACAACATACAGGAGGTGTTGTCTGTACAACATACAGGAGGTGACCATACAACATACAGGAGGTGTTGTCTGTACAACATACAGGAGGTGACCGTACAACATACAACATACAGGAGGTGACCGTACAACATACAGGAGGTGACCGTACAACATACAACATACAGGAGGTGTCTGTACAACATACAGGAGATGACCGTATAACATACAGGAGGTGTCTGTACAACATACAGGAGGTGTCTGTACAACATACAGGAGATGACCGTACAACATATAACATACAGGAGGTGTCTGTACAACATACAGGAGGTGTCTGTACAACATACAGGAGGTGACCGTACAACATACAGGAGGTCACCGTACAACATACAGGAGGTGACCGTACAACATACAGGAGGTGACCGTACAACATACAGGAGGTGACCGTACAACATACAGGAGGTGACCGTACAACATACAGGAGGTGACCGTACAACATACAGGAGGTGACCGTACAACATACAGGAGGTGACCGTACAACATACAGGAGGTGTTGTCTGTACAACATACAGGAGGTCACCGTACAACATACAGGAGGTAGGCATTACCGCTGCAATGTCCACACAAGGGGATGGTTTGAGACTACTCTCCCGTCTCCTGTAGCCCTGGCTTTAGTTTTGTTTACACCAAAACGCATGCTTGTTTTCAAGTAACCACATCCAACAGTCGTCCATTTCCATGTCACACAAACATGTAAAAAATACACAACAAACACATGCTCACCATCATCCCCTCAAAATTTGCCTCAAATAAAACATTTTAATGGAAAAATGTGGCATGGTCCTCTGAATACAATGTGAAGAGACAACACATGTGTTGTAAAAGCTATACACAAATGTACAAATTAGGAAATATCAATATATGGGGACCTTTAGAACAATCTCCCTCTGTGATACAGTAACCTTGAAACAATGGTACACAACTATAGTTGTAACCGTGAAACAGTGGTACACAACTGTAGTTGGAACCGTGAAACAGTGGTACGCAACTGTAACTGTAACCGTGAAATAGTGGTACACAACTAACCTTTAAAAAATGGTACACAACTGTAACCGTGAAATAGTGGTACACACCTAACCGTGAAACAGTGGTAAACAACTGTAACTAAACGTGAAAAAGTGGTACACAACTGTAACCGTGAAACAGTGGTACACAACTGTAACTGTAACAGTGAAACAGTGGTACACAACTGTAACTGTAACAGTGAAACAGTGGTACACAACTGTAACTGTAACAGTGAAACAGTGGTACACAACTAACCTTGAAACAGTGGTACACAACAAGGCCTGCACGATTAATCAAACTTTTATCGTCATCGCGATGTGAACGTTCACGATAAACACATCGCAAAAGCTGGTATGTAATGGGATAAGTTCGCCACGCACACTCGGGCCATCCTTAAAAATATTCTGGTTTTCCGAAATTAGTTTAAATTAATACCAACTTATTCACCATGACCAAAATTGTACTTTTTTTTTTGACACTTTACATTGTCACTTTATATTTATCTTCAGGTCCCTTTTGATTTTTTATTTCTATTCCATCCTATCTCAACTTTATTCACTTTAATAACCTCATTTGTCATTCTCATTCTGTGTGTGTCTGCATTGTTTTTTAGTATGTGTGGGCCATATCACTATTTTTATGGCCTCTTATCTTTTCTACCCTTCTCCATTTATTTATTTTAAAAACAATAAATTGAATTGCACTAATATTGTGGCAGCTATTGCAATCTCGTCATGTCCTGGATGTGATGACAATAAACACTTCTTGAATCTTGAATCTTATTTATGGCAAGTTATATCATCATCGCAATATTGAACAGTGATCGCACATCTTTCTGATATCATGCAGGGCTATACACAGCTGTAACTGTAACCGTGAAACAGTGGTACACAACTGTAGCTGTAACCGTGAAACAGTGGTAAACAACTGTAACTGTAACCGTGAAACAGTGGTACACAACTGTAGCTGTAACCATGAAACAGTGGTTCACAGCTATAACCGTGAAACAGTGGTACACAGCTGTAGCTGTAACCATGAAACAGTGGTACACAGCTGTAGCTGTAACCATGAAACAGTGGTACACAGCTGTAACCGTGAAACAGTGGTATACAACTGTAACCATGAAACAGTGGTTCACAGCTGTAACCGTGAAACAGTGGTTCACAGCTGTAACCGTGAAACAGTGGTTCACAGCTGTAACCGTGAAACAGTGGTACACAGTTGTAGCTGTAATCATGAAACAGTGGTACACAACTGTAACCGTGAAACAGTGGTACACAGCTGTAGCTGTAACCGTGAAACAGTGGTACAAAACTGTAACCGTGACACAGTGGTACAGAGTTGTAGCTGTAACTGTGAAACAATGATACACAGTTGTAGCTGTAACCATGAAACAGTGGTACACAACTGTAAGTGGTACACAACTGTAACCGTGAAACAGTGGTACGCAGTTGTAACCATGAAACAGCGGTACACAACTGTAGCTATAACCGTGAAACAGTAGGAAACAAATGTAGCTGTAACCGTGAAACAGTGGTACACAGCTGTAACTGTGAAAAAGTGGTACACAGCTGTACCTGTGAAACAGTGATACACATCTGTAACTGTGAAACAGTGGTACACATCTGTAACTGTGAAACAGTGGTACACAGCTGTAACCGTGAAACAGTGGTTCACAGTTGTAGCTGTAACCATGAAACAGTGGTTCACAGTTGTATCTGTAACCATGAAACAGTGGTACACAGTTGTAGCTGTAACCCTGAAACAGTGGTACACAGCTGCAACCATGAAACAGTAGTACACAGCTGTAACCATGAAACAGTGGTACACCGCTGTAACCATGAAACAGTGGTACACAGCTGTAACCATGAAACAGTGGTACACAGCTGTAACCATGAAACAGTGGTACACAGCTGTAACCATGAAACAGTGGTACACAGCTGTAACCATGAAACAGTTGTACACAATTGTAGCTGTAATCATGAAACAGTGGTACACATTTGTAGCTGTAACCGCGTAACAGTGGTACACAGCTGTAACAGTGAAACAGTGGTACACAACTGTAGCTGTAACCGCGAAACAGTGGTACACAATTGTAGCTAACTGCGAAACAGTGGTTCACAACTGTACCCGTGAAACAGTGGTACAGTTGTAGCCGTGAAACAGTGGTACACAGTTGTAACCGTGAAACAGTGGTACACAACTGTAACTGTAACCATGAAACAGTGGTACACAGTTGTAACCGTGAAACAGTGGTACAGTTGTAGCTGTAACCGTGAAACAGTGGTACACAGTTGTAGCTGTAACCGTGAAACAGTGGTACACAACTGTAGCTGTAACCATGAAACAGTGGTACACAGCTGTAACAGTGGTACACAACTGTGACCGTGAAACAGTGGTACACAACTGTAACCGTGAAACAGTGGTACACAACTGTAACCGTGAAACAGTGGTACACAACTGTAACCGTGAAACAGTGGTACACAACTGTAACCGTGCAACAGTGGTACACAGTTGTAACCGTGAAACAGTGGTACACAACTGTATCTGTGAAACATTGGTACACAGCTGTAACCGTGAAACAGTGGTACACAGCTGTAACCGTGAAACAGTGGTTCACGGTTGTAGCTGTAACCATGAAACAGTGGTTCACGGTTGTAGCTGTAACCATGAAACAGTGGTACACAGTTGTAGCTGTAACCCTGAAACAGTGGTACACAGCTGCAACCATGAAACAGTAGTACACAGCTGTAACCATGAAACAGTGGTACACAGCTGTAACCATGAAACAGTGGTACACAGCTGTAACCATGAAACAGTGGTACACAGCTGTAACCATGAAACAGTGGTACACAGCTGTAACCATGAAACAGTGGTACACAGCTGTAACCATGAAACAGTGGTACACAGCTGTAACCATGAAACAGTGGTACACAGCTGTAACCATGAAACAGTAGTACACAGCTGTAACCATGAAACAGTGGTACACAATTGTAGCTGTAATCATGAAACAGTGGTACACATTTGTAGCTGTAACCGCGTAACAGTGGTACACAGCTGTAACAGTGAAACAGTGGTACACAACTGTAGCTGTAACCGCGAAACAGTGGTACACAATTGTAGCTAACTGCGAAACAGTGGTTCACAACTGTACCCGTGAAACAGTGGTACAGTTGTAGCTGTAACCGTGAAACAGTGGTACACAACTGTAGCTGTAACCATGAAACAGTGGTACACAGCTGTAACAGTGGTACACAACTGTAACCGTGAAACAGTGGTACACAACTGTAACCGTGAAACAGTGGTACACAACTGTAACCGTGAAACAGTGGTACACAGTTGTAACCGTGAAACATTGGTACACAACTGTAACCGTGAAACAGTGGTACACAGTTGTTACCGTGAAACAGTGGTACACAGCTGTAACTGTGAAACAGTGGTACACAACTGTAACCGTGAAAAAGTGGTACACAGTTGTAGCTGTAACCGTGAAACAGTGGTACACAGTTGTAGCTGTAACCATGAAACAGTGGTACACAGCTGTAACAGTGGTACACAACTGTAACCGTGAAACAGTGGTACACAGCTGTAACAGTGGTACACAACTGTAACCGTGAAACAGTGGTACACAGCTGTAGCTATAACCATGAAACAGTGGTAAACAACTGTAGCTGTAACCGTGAAACAGTGGTACACAGCTGTAGCTATAACCATGAAACAGTGGTAAACAACTGTAGCTGTAACCGTGAAACAGTGGTACACAGCTGTAACCATGAAACAGTGGTACACAGTTGTAGCTGTGACCAGGAAACAGTGGTACTAGGCCTGTACGATATCAGCAAAATGTGCGATCACTAGGGGTGGCACGGTTCACAAAATCTACGGTTCGTATCACGGTTTAGGGTCACGGTTTTCGGTTCGGTACGGTTCTTGTTGTTATTTTTTTCTTTTAATCTTTAACACTCCAGAAACAAATTTCAGCATGTATAGCTTAATCATCCACAATTAGGCTAGAGTATTTAAAGAATAGTTATCATGTAATAATGCACAAACTTTTCCGCGACATTCGTCATAAAGGACAGGCAGTGCAATTCTACTGAAATGGTGACGTGGTGGTAACACATACCGCTTGTCCAATGTGTTTATCAGTTTATTGAACGCCGGGTCGCTAACGGTGCTGATAGGGCATATGTCTTTGCAATCGTGTATGCGATTGCATCTGTTATTTCTTTATGCCTGCGGGAGCTGGCTGGATGTGGGGTGGCATTAGGGTCTCCTTAATTGAGGACTGTGTTGCGGTGGCAGGAGTGGAGGAGCTTTTCATTTTTTCCTTCATTGCTTGGTCATGTATTACTCTGTGTGCAGACTTTTAAGTGGTTAAATAGATTGGTCGTATTCGCTTGAGGTGCAGACACGGTCGCGTGACATATCTTGCAAGTTTTCAGGCGGGGGCGGGGCGCAGCGGAGTGCGCAGGTGGAGAAGGGTTCGCTCCATTTACCACACAAAACACGGCGGGTGGCAGAATGATCGTTTTATTACGATTATCTTGATTTAATGATCGAGGGAAGCCAAAATCGTAATCGAAATCGAAATTCAATTAACCACCCAGCCCTAGCCTGAACCGTAGGACCGTACGACGAACACACATTCCGAACCGTGACATGCCATCCGCACGGTTCGGAGCAGTTTTCAAAAACCGTGCCACCCCTAGCGATCACACTGTTCAATATTGCGATGACGATATGACTTGCGATAAATAAGAAAAGAATAAAAAAGAAAAATAAAGTACAATTTTGGTCATGGTGAATACGGTATGAATTGAAACAAATTTGCATATCGTGACATCACCGACTGTGTCTCCAACCCGTAAAAGTTTAGTGGTCTCCTTGACATCAGTCGACACGTCACGTTATAGCGGTGTAGAGATATTTCAATGCATTGTTTTATGTTGGTCCTATTGCTACGGTGCCTGAACCCAAAGTTATAACTGTAGCCTTCTATAACTTCTATAACTAAAGTTATAACTATAGCCTTCTATAACTTCTATAACTAAAGTTATAACTATAGCCTTCTATAACTAAAGCTATAACAATAGCCTCCTATAACTTCTATAACTAAAGTTATAACTATAGCCTTCTATAACTAAAGTTATAACTATAGCCTCCTATAACTTCTATAACTAAAGTTATAACTTTAGCCTTCTATAACTTTGAACGGTTTCTGCAAACATTTTCTTTACTGCAGCCGCAGCCATCATAACAGACAAGCGAACCATTGATGAAATGAAGCGAATATAAAGAAGAACGCAGCCTACGTGTGTATGTAGGCAATTTATATTCGCGATACTTTCTAAAATGGGCAAGTCATTGGACATCGGACTAAAAGGGAAAATAAATCTATATTTGGGTCGGTCATAAATTGACAGGGTCGGTCGGGTTACGACAAACCAAAATATTTTTAGGATGGCCCGAGTGTGCGTGGCGAACTTATCGCATTACAGACCAGCTTTTGCGATGTGTTTATCGCGAACGTTCACATCGCGATGACGATGAAAATTTGATTAATCGTGCAGGCCTAAGTGGTACACAGTTGTAGCTGTAACCATGAAACAGTGGTACACAGTTGTAACCGTGAAACAGTGGTACACAGTTGTAACCGTGAAACAGTGGTACACAACTGTAACCGTGAAACAGTGGTACACAGCTGTAACCGTGAAACAGTGGTACACAACTGTAACCGGGAAACAGTGGTACACAACTGTAACCGTGAAACAGTGGTACACAGCTGTAACCGTGAAACAGTGGTACACAGCTGTAACCGGGAAACAGTGGTACACAACTAACTGTGAAACAGTGGTACACAACTAACTGTGAAACAGTGGTACACAGCTGTAGCTGTAACCGTGAAACAGTGGTACACAACTGTAGCTGTAACCGTGAAACAGTGGTAAACAACTGTAGCTGTAACCGTGAAACAGTGGTACACAACTGTAGCTTTAACCATGAAACAGTGGTACACAGCTGTAATCGTGAAACAGTGGTACACAGCTGTAATCAACAAACAGTGGTACACAGCTGTAGCTATAACGGTGAAACAGTGGTACAAAACTGTAACCGTGAACCAGTGTACACTATTGTAGATCCCATCATAAAAGTTGCTCACCATTTAAGATGTAAATGTGACAGTAGCACAGCACTGAAGATGTAAATGTGACAGTAGCACATAACTGAAGATGTAAATGTGACAGTAGCACAGAACACAAGATGTAAATGTGACAGTAGCACATAACTGAAGATGTAAATGTGACAGTAGCACAGAACTGAAGATGTAAATGTGACAGTAGCACAGAACACAAGATGTAAATGTGGCACAGTTGTACACTATAGAAGATCTAATCGTGACACAGTTGTACACTATTGAAGATCTAATCGTGACACAGTTGTACACTATTGAAGATCTAATCGTGACACAGTTGTACACTATTGAAGATCTAATCGTGACACAGTTGTACACTATTGAAGATCTAATCGTGACACAGTTGTACACTATTGAAGATCTAATCGTGACACAGTTGTACACTATTGAAGATCTAATCGTGACACAGTTGTACACTACTGAACATCTACTACTGAACTTCAAATCTCAACTCAAAACTCATCTGTTTAAAACTGCCTATTCTGTTTAATGCAATTCCCTGTCCCAGCCCTTTTGTTGTAATGTTCCTTATTCTGTGTTTTTATTGTGTACGGTGACCTTGAGTGTCCAGAAAGGCGCCTTCGAAATAAAATTTATTATTATTATTATTATTATTATTATTATTATTATCTAATCGTGACACAGTTGTACACTATTGAAGGTCTAATCGTGACAGTTGTACACTATTGAAGATCTAATCGTGACACAGTTGTACACTATTGAAGATCTAATCGTGACACAGTTGTACACTATTGAAGATCTAATCGTGACACAGTTGCACACCATTATAGGTCAGATTACAATATGGGTGTATAGCACAATTGTAACGTGACTGCAATTCACTTATTAGGAGTCTTTCCTGCTGCTACAGTGTGTGAGTTTGTCATTGTATCTGCTAAATGTCAGTTAGGCCCTTCTCTTTGTACCATTTCCTGTTCTAGCTGGCTACCAGGCGCTTGTTACGCACAAAACTGTAGCCCCACCCCCTGCCACCCCACACCCACAGAGCACAGCCACTGCAGTTATTCCTAGACCATTATTCACCTCATTTTACAGAACAATTTATAAATGAACGCACAGACACGCATTCAGATAGCAATATAGAGATGTAACGAGATATATCTCTAGCTCTATCTATCCATCTATAGATCTATCTATACAGATCCATCTATATTAGTGAGCTACAAATATACACAGACATACGTCGAGATATACAGCTATATCTATAATAGACAAACAGACTATACATATATAAAGTCATGTCTAGATATAGATGTATCACTTGGTGTACATGCTTATTCAAAGCCTTGTACAAACTGCAGTGCAGGGCCACTTAGCATGGCTGAAGGCCCCCGGTGGGCCTGGAACCCTGATCCAT
Source organism: Urophycis tenuis (assembly GCA_036785325.1). NCBI lineage: Eukaryota > Metazoa > Chordata > Actinopteri > Gadiformes > Phycidae > Urophycis > Urophycis tenuis. The sequence goes on along the minus strand of JAXIVH010000004.1, from coordinate 17,211,875 downwards.
GGTGCTGCTGCGCTGGTGGAGATAGCAGAGCTGCATGCAGGTTCTCCTTCATGACCCAATGCTTCCAGCAGGCGCAGCACACACGGCAGTAAGCCTGGTCTGTCGTGCACGCTACGCGTACTAAGTGGCCTGGACTCTGGAAGGCGGAGCAGAGTCCTGAACTCCACTCACCTTGAAGTTGGGTGAGAAGTAGCGGTTCGCTTTATCCTTGTTGGCCTTGTCCAGGTCGTTCTTGGTCAGCGCCAGGATCAGATAGTCCCGCTCCACGCACGGGGGCTGCCCGGGCCCCTGCACCTGCACCTGGAGCGGGCCTGGGAGCGGGCCCGGGACTGCAGGGGTCTGGACCGGGGTCTGGACCGGGGTCTGGACCGGGGTCTGGACCGGGGTCTGGACCGGGACCTGGCCCAGGCCCGGCCCGGCCGGATGGGCCACCAGACCGTCCAGCTCGTTCCCGCCGGTCCCGTTCTCCACCTTCTCCTCGCTCTCCTCCGGCCCGGGGATGAAAAAGGTGTTGACCCAGAAATGGAACATTTTATCCTGAAACCAAACAAGCAACGAGAATGAAGGAGCAGGAGTAGTAAGGAGTGGATCTAGAGCAAGACGTCCAAATACTACCTGCTCACTAAACTACATCAACTAAGATGAACTAAGTATCACTGCAGGCTGCTTGGATGAAAATGTATGGCTGCTTGTGGTCACTATCACCTTGTGGTCACTTCACAACTGGTCTCCCATTAACTCTGCTTACCGTACATGCTATTTCTTTGTGCATACTATTTTCTTCTATAGTGTATGCCTAGACGTATGCATATTCTGTATATTGTTACATATGTTTATATTAGATATTTATATTTATATACGGTACTGTTCAGCACTGTTCTTCACTTCTGCACTGCTTTTTCTTTTCACAGAGTATTGTCTGTCTGTCTGAATGACCAAACACTAAAAGTACAATATGGGTAAATGCATAGTGGATTAAGTTTAGCCTCATAAAATCTGACTTTAAATGAACAATCTAAAGTCTGATAGCAGACAGGCCCTCCTATTGCATTTGACAAACAAATGCTTCGTATGTGTCGGTCATGCTGCTGGAGGCGGGGCCGGCGAGCGACCAATCAGGAGACACCACCTCGCCCCGGTGGGGAACAGACAGATTAGATCAGGTTCAAACTGAGACTCAAAGCGCAGGCGCCGATACACAAACCCACCCACCTTTTTCATCATCTTATTTTGTTTGTGGAAGAACTCCACCTTGATGTCCCCGCAGACGGGCAGCGGCTGGGGGAACTCAAACATCATGTGCTTCTCCTCGCGTCGCGTGTGGGCCGGGTTGGAGGTGTGGATCTTCACCTTCAGCTGGTACACCACGAACTGGGGGTCTGCAAGAAGAAGATACCGTCGCATGCAAGGGTGGCGTGTTCGTCAAGGTGGTGAGGGACAGAGAGGAGGAGGAGGGGAGAAGGAGGAGGAAGATCCAAGGACCAGACAGAATAGCGGTGTTAGTACCGTGGGAATGGCAGGAACAAGCACACCTACACACCCAATAAATGCAATACAAGAAATATAAAGGACTAAGACAAATAGAAGGCCGGTGAAACCAAAAAAGAGACCAGTTAGCTTAAATGTAGTAAGGAAAGGAAAGTAAAGAGACCCATCAACATGTTTTAAAGACACCCAGAACCAGTGAGACGAGAACCTATTCTGATTAGACAAGATATGTCAAGGCTTTGGACTGGGAGGACGGCGACGGGCTCCACCTGCTGAGTGTTTTTAACCCTTCTCTTGATGTATGGGTGGGTCTGTGATCGACACCGCAGGGTTAATCCCAGTGTCCACAACCTGTTAACCTGTAGGCATCCCTGGGCGACTAGTCATACCTCCACTGTTCCTGAATATAGGTTCCTTTCACTGAGAGGGCTTTAGTCCTTCAGACCACCAGCATCCCCAATAGCTAGTGACACCGCTGGTGGCTACGCTAAAGCTAAAGCCATTCCTGGTGTTTCTCTGGGGCCCCAATGGAAAGTATACAAATATATATCAATATTACAAAAATGATAAAAAGGCTCATTTACCCCAGTGCCAATTCCCTTTCTTGAAGCCCTGGGGGATCTGCTCGCTCCGGGATTTAAAAGAACTGTCCCCTTAGAGAGAGAAAGGGACATGGTCATACATAGTGAGGGAGTACCCTTATGGGGGGGGGGGGGGGGCAAAGGGACATGGTCATAGTGAGGGAGTACCCTTATGGGGGGGGGGGGGGGGGGGCAAAGGGACATGGTCATACATAGTGAGGGAGTACCCTTATGGGGGGGGGGGGGGCAAAGGGACATGGTCATACATAGTGAGGGAGTACCCTTATGGGGGGGGGGGGGGGCAAAGGGACATGGTCATAGTGAGGGAGTACCCTTATGGGGGGGGGGGGGGGGGCAAAGGGACATGGTCATACATAGTGAGGGAGTACCCTTATGGGGGGGGGGGGGGGCAAAGGGACATGGTCATAGTGAGGGAGTACCCTTATGGGGGGGGGGGGGGTACCCTTATGGGGGGGGGGGGGCAAAGGGACATGGTCATAGTGAGGGAGTACCCTTATGGGGGGGGGGGGGGGCAAAGGGACATGGTCATACATAGTGAGGGAGTACCCTTATGGGGGGGGGGGGCAAAGGGACATGGTCATAGTGAGGGAGTACCCTTATGGGGGGGGGGGGGGGGCAAAGGGACATGGTCATACATAGTGAGGGAGTACCCTTATGGGGGGGGGGGGGGGCAAAGGGACATGGTCATAGTGAGGGAGTACCCTTATGGGGGGGGGGGGGGGGGGGGGGCAAAGGGACATGGTCATACATAGTGAGGGAGTACCCTTATGGGGGGGGGGGGGGGGCAAAGGGACATGGTCATACATAGTGAGGGAGTACCCTTATGGGGGGGGGGGGGGGGGGCAAAGGGACATGGTCATACATAGTGAGGGAGTACCCTTATGGGGGGGGGGGGGCAAAGGGACATGGTCATAGTGAGGGAGTACCCTTATGGGGGGGGGGGGGGGGGGGGCAAAGGGACATGGTCATACATAGTGAGGGAGTACCCTTATGGGGGGGGGGGCAAAGGGACATGGTCATACATAGTGAGGGCGTACCCTTATGGGGGGGGGGGGGGCAAAGGGACATGGTCATACATAGTGAGGGAGTACCCTTATGGGGGGGGGGGGGGGGGCAAAGGGACATGGTCATAGTGAGGGAGTACCCTTATGGGGGGGGGGGGGGGGCACATGTCATGAATCATAACATGAGCAGGCGAGGGGCTTCACACAGCAAGCAGACAACAAAAGCTACCACACACACACACACAGCTCAGGTTTGCACCCACGCAAGTTCAACATGAAATCAAATACACACGCACGCACACGCGCGCACACAAACACACACACACGCGCACACACACGCACACGCGGTGTATGTACTGATTTCATACTGGGACAGAGACATACAAATGGGTATAGGGCCTTGATTGCAAAAAAACAAAAAGAAACACTGAAAAGTATTGACCAAACATTTGTAATTGTTTTCACATTTTAGAAATTGAGAGATGTGAGAGGCCTCTGTTGAACTACAATGTCCTAAAAACAGCCCAGCAACACAGGGTGGTTGTTTTGGGGCATAGGGGTAAGGATACACGCCCACATGCACCCCAAGGTGCTGTGGAGGGAGAGGAGGCACTTGGAGAGAGAAGTCTTACAGGAAAAGGGTTTCAAGCCACAGACAGGAAAGAAGCTCAAGCAATCGATTCAGAGCAGTGACACCTCACTGCACATGAAGTGTTGAAACAAATAACACACATGCATGGGATTATTGTTCTATTATAGAGGACAGTGCGACCGCACGGCGGCAGGATTTCATACAGGATCAGTTTGAAATGTGAAAATCTGCACACTAGCTGTAGGGGTCCTAAACACTCTGCAGGGTGCAAAACAAGATCTGAGTATTGATAAGGTGACAATATATTGATCTGGGTGACTTGATCAGAAGAGTGGTTTCTTAATCAGGTGAACAAGTGGTGATTTTAAATGTCACTACAAAATGGACTTTCAGCAGTCCTGATGGACAGACTAGTGCATACTGTTACTTAATAATGTTACCTGTCACTTGATGACCCTGCGACCCAGAGGGAAGAGGTCACCAGTGAAGTATGTGTGGGATTTGTTGGCACCAAACACATGGCTACATTTACATTATGCACTCATCAACATGGATCTCTTTGGTAAAAAGAAAGTTACTGTGCCTGTCCATGTTGACTGAATGGATGCAATGTACAGCTTCTCCTTCCTTCCTAGTAGCAGCTTGTTGATATAGATCCTAAACTGTGTTGGTCACATATGTGGCGTAGCTTTGAAAGAATGACCTTCAAAGTTGAGTCACTCAAAAAGTAATAGTTCCCCACATGGGGAAAGGAGAAGGCAGCACCTTCCTGTACAAGAAGCAGCAAGAGTCCTCACACATTATCATGAAGTGCTTTGACACAGTGGGGGGGGAGTGGTGTAAGCCACTGGCCAGTTCCCTCCGCATTTCTCTGCAAAGCTAGCCTGGTTTCAGGTGTAGAGTTAAGCAATGCTGCGGCTAATTCAGTCACAAATTATAGTTTCATAAAGCTCTGGCAGAGCCAAGCACAGGGAGGAGATCATCACAGAGGACAACCCATCAACACAGCGGCAAGCCAACACAGTGCACCGACACGGTGGCAAGCTAATGCTGAGCTAATGCAGCTATGTCTAAAATGTTGCTGAGCTAACCTAAGGCGAAGCTAACATGGCGCAATGCTAAGGCTAGTGTGGGCAAGCTAGCTGTGTGTGTGTGTGTGTGTGTGGCTACGGTGGCGGTCGGGCAGTGGGAGAAGCCATGGGACTCACTGCAGGTGCCGCTGCTGTACATGGGCAGGGTCTCGAACACCATCTTGTGGAAGAGCAAGGCCACAGGCTTGTAGTCCAGATGGTTCCTCAGCAGGAAGCTGTAGTAGTAGACATAGCGCCGCTGGCTCGGGATCGTCACTCCCTGAGGGAAGACGAGATGTTAAGACAGGGTTCCCAAGCCTTCATCACGCCATGACTCACCTGAGGGGTACTTTGGCATAAGCAGCACATTCTCACTACCACGTCAACAAAAAGATAGACAATAAAAGACACTTTTCATTCACTTTTCAGGTTCAAACTTACCAATGATCAAAGTAAAACAGACCATGTAGGCATACAACCCACAGTTTGGATGCAAAAATATGTAGTTCATCTTGGAACAAACGAACGGCCTTCGTGTTGATCCTAGTGTCAGTCAACTTCAGATAAATAGATATATCGATGTATATAATCATCAGTTCAAACGCAATAAACCAGCCGGCCCCGCATATATAAAATGGCATTTTACATTATAAAATAAAACACCAAACCAATAGACCTTGTGTTTGTCTCTCCACACAAAAGGCCGGCTGAAACGCAAGAACCCCTAAAGGTTACTTTGTCAAATATTGTGATTTTTTTTTTTTTTTTACATTAAAACAAAGTAAAGTAAACGTGACCCACCTTCTTGTCCCTGGTCCGGACCTCACCGTAGAAGTCGAGTGCCTCCTGGGCTTCCTCAAACTTCCTGCGGTGAAGGAGGTAGGCGCAGATCATGACGCCCGTGCGACCCTTGCCCGCCTTGCAGTGGATGGCGGCCACGTGATTGTCATCTTCGCTCAGCCACTGGTCCAGGTCCTCGCAGAAGGGCTTAATCAACTCCAGCTGGGGCGGGTTGTGGTCTTCGAAGGGGTACTGTGCAACTGAAGGAGGGGACGGGGGTGGGTGGGGGGGCATTTAAAACATTTCTTTTGGGGCTGTGACCTCCTTTTTTGTTAGATCTAAACATCCTTGTGAGCCCAAACTTACATCTGCTTCCCCACACATCTTTGGACCCAGCAAGCATCTGCCGGTCATAACAATGTCCCATTGAATGTATGCAATGGCTTATGAGTCTGCAACCTCTCCCACAACCTCATGTGCATATCAGGCGACACTGGTGTAATGGCTGGTGAGGGATTTCAACTTACAGCCAAAAGGAACAGAGTTTGATCCTGCTGTCCACAGACTATCTTTCGGTATCTTTGAGCAAGACGCCAAATGTTTTTTAAATTGTGAATTAAAAAAAAAAAAAAAACACATTGGAGAACAGTTTGGGTAAAGATGAAAAGATAGAAAATGTGATGATATAATGCTATTTGGTAGACATATTGGATGCTAGGTGGCCCCAGTGGGAAACCAAACCTCAAACCCTAAGTGCTAATGGCATGCTCTCATGCTACGCTATGATCTGTTGATCGACACAGGACAGTGAAGAGAGGGGGCGGTGAGTGGAAGGTGGAGAAGACCTACCTCTGCAGTTAAATTTGGCAGCATCATAGTGTCGTTCTGCACAGCTGAAGAGAGACGTAAAGCAATACATCCAGTCAGTGACTAAGAAGTGACCAGACTCTTGAATGGCTTCGTAAAGTCATGCGCTCTTAAATGATCAAAATAGAAAACAACATTAAAAGGTTTTCCTCCATATAATACTTTAATTTAACTTTAAAATAGCACTTTTCACTGAGAACAATCCTGTGGTGCTGTACAGTATATGTTCAAAGTAACTGAACACATTTGTATGTCAACGTCTTGATGCTAATACATCATCAGCAGTGAATGTGCGGTCCTCTTAACGACTGGAGGATCTGGAGTCTGGCTCCTGAGTGGGCACACTGCTAAAGGTTCACATCAGTTTGATAACATGCAGCTAGGCAACCGTTTCCATGCCATGAGGTTTCTGCAAAAATGCTTCATCACCCTTCAGAGAATCCAAAGGCTGAGCTATAGTATGAGCACAGAAAGTGACCTTTATCTTTACTGGTAATTTCTTTGCATTTTGCCCTAATAAGGCTGCTATGTACATTATCGTCAGAAGCGTTATTGTGTGCACTTGCAAGAGCATATGTGAATTGTGTAACAAAAGGTTTATCTTTAATACACGAAAAGCTATATTTGCTTTGCAAACTAATTATTCAAAACACGGAAAGTAAAGCCCACAGGAGACACGATGCGAAGTGAGGTGACGAAGGTGCAACAATACTCACAGGTTGTAGATTTTATAATGGTTTTTATGTTTAGAATCGAGAAACCTAGAGGAAAAGAGCACAGCACGGGTCAGCGGATACAGACGATACGACACATATACAACACCACACAACAGCATACAACAACACCACACAACAGCATACAACAGCATACAACAACAGCACACAACAGCACACAACAGCATACAACACCAGCACACAACAGCATACAACACCAGCACACAACACAAGGCACATGCAGTTCAAAGGTCAGGAGATCAACTCACCGTACAACCTCGTCTATATTGTTTCTGTAAACGCCTTCAAGTCTCTCGGCAGGAAAGCCCATAGCTATGATGTTTGGATATATATCTGTCCTGGAGGTCAAGAAGCCAAACAGTGCAGCCGTACATGTGAGGCCAAATGAAAGTCATACATGAAATCCCACACATCTGCACTGCTGCCCCAAACATATTGACAACCAATCATACATATTCCTGGCGAATATAGGGGGGTGTCATAGTAATATTTATGAATATACGAGAGTGAGGGAAAAGGAACTGATTGATCTGCGCATGTTGGAACAGATGGTTGGGACAGCCCAGGAGGGCATGCCCTGCAGAGGGTAGAGAGACAGAGGAGGGGGAGACAAATGGGTGAGAGAGGGACAAGAGAAGTAACGCAGTAATGGAGACAGGCAGGGGAGTGTGAGCTGAACAGAGTGCTCCAGAGAGTGAAAGAGACAAAGGGAGGCGAAGGAAATAATTAAGTGGTGCTGGGGTCCAGCTCGCCCCCCCAGACCCACATGTTGCCCAGGGAGGAGACTCCAGTGGTGCTGGGGTCCAGCTCGCCCCCCAGGCCCACATGTTGCCCAGGGAGGAGACTCCAGTGGTGCTGGGGTCCAGCTCGCCCCCCAGGCCCACATGTTGCCCAGGGAGGAGACTCCAGTGGTGCTGGGGTCCAGCTCGCCCCCCAGGCCCACATGTTGCCCAGGGAGGAGACTCCAGTGGTGCTGGGGTCCAGCTCGCCCCCCAGGCCCACATGTTGCCCAGGGAGGAGACTCCAGTGGTGCTGGGGTCCAGCTCGCCCCCCAGGCCCACATGTTGCCCAGGGAGGAGACTCCAGTGGTGCTGGGGTCCAGTGCCCCCCCAGGCCCACATGTTGCCCAGGGAGGAGGCTCCAGTGGCTGTCCTGTGGGTAGATATTTCCAGTTCTGACAGGGGGACGCGAGTCCTGTTCAGTTGATTCGGAAAAGAGATGACTTCATTGTATCACCATATATACATACCATCAGGTCATTCAGCTCGTAGCCAAAATGACAAACAGTGAATTCAGAACAGCAGGTAGCCCCCCCCCCCCCCCCCCCCCCCCCCCTTGAGGATGCCTACAGGCCAAGAGAGCACAATGGGGATTAAACCAACGGCCTTTGGGCTGGGAGTCGAACACACTCCCTCTACAACTCGTCCACCCTTTTGAGACTCGACACGTGCGGCTTCCCCACGCCTTGAATGGCAGGGATAACGGGTGCACGGGTAGAACCAATCAGAGTGGGATATTCAAGGGAAGCCAAACGTGTCACATTGTGTCTCCGTGGCGTGTCGGCCACAATGCCGTGGCGGCTTGAGCACGTGAGACCAGCAGCTGGACGCACACTTTAACCTGTGACTAAAGGCCCACACTTTAACCTGTGACTAAAGGCCCACACTTTAACCTGTGACTAAAGGCCCACACTTTGACCTGCGTTTCCTGGTCGCGGCAACGTAAATAAGATAGGTGCAACGTTTCAAATTAGATGAGTCTTTTTTTTCTGCCACTCCTTTCTAAACCGATGACGGTTTAGAAAACTGGTTGGGAAGATTTGACAAACGCCACTGGATGGTCAAGCAGATAAGGGAAAAGAAATATGAAAAGTTTACTTGCTCTCCTCAAATCTTGGACCTTTTGGCTGCAGGCTGACAATGTGTGTGGTTGTGAGTTCTTATATCTCAGACTTGTACGCAAGGTGGTTTGTCTGCTGTGATAGTTATAGCCTGACATTCAACTGTACTGCAACTACAACATTTATAAAAAATAAAAAAAATCTATGCAGTTATATACTACATACAGATATAAACCTGCCAAGCTCCTTAGACAAACCATGTCAAACAGTTCTGAACAACTGTTGTAATGTGTACATGTAAAGAGCATGCCATCACAAACCAATACAGATGTGTTGTTGGCTTTATCCATCATTTGCACGTCCTCTCTACTATGGTTCTAGAATTCTACTGACCCAATGAGGAACCAAAACCCCAAGCGCTCTGAATACAAGAGCCTTCACCAAACTGCCCTGACCCTGGAACCCCAGAGGCACAGCGGTCCCAGTCGGGACTATTCTGCGTTATACTTTCTTTTCTTCACTTTTTTTTTTTAACTCCAGTATTCCCAGGAGAGCTTCAGCCCAGGGCATGCAGAGGAGAGGGGAGATGAGGGGGGAGAGGGGGGTCTCGCTCTCTGCAGCTGGAAGGAAACGTACACTGGACCCCCCCCCCCCCCCCCCCACACGGAAGCTTGAAGCAGAAAAAAAGCCATTTCAGGCACGCCTTTCACTGTGAAGCCTGTTAGCTCCATACGCTAAATCTACAACCGAGAGGGGGGGGTGGAGCGAGGGAGAACATGGGAGGGGGTGGGGAGGACAGGAAAAAAAGGAAAACTGAGGAAAGGAGTCAAGTGAGAGGGGAGGGAGGGAAGGAGAATTGAAGAGTGGGAGTAAGATCGAACAGGGGCAAAAAGGAGAGATGGTGGGTGAGAGAGCAAAAAGAAGAGAGCATTAGGGCAGCAATGCTGAGAGGATCACTGGTACTCTATTTTAAGGGCCATTCCCAGAACTATGATACTACATTACATAACTGCAGAGGGACCATATTGTTTCGGGACACCTTGCCAAAAATGATAAAGGGGATAGTTGAAGGAGTCCAAACTTGACTGAGAAGCAGCTTCCAGCCCCAACTGCTGCCTCCTCTCACCATCCCAAGTTACTCCAAGGGATTCAACTCCATACAGTATGCACTTATACAGCCAACAAAGCCCCTCTCCATAATACATGAGACAATGCGCCCACTATGGCTAAAAGAAAAGTGATCAGAAACGATTTAGTAAAGGTTTCCAAAAATAATGACCGGCAATTACTTTGATTTTAGGTTATTTGCATGCAGCACTTCCATTAGGCAAAATCCTCAGCAATGTTGCAAATTCATTGGAGCCTCGATTATAAAAAAAAAAGGTTTCCAAGGGAAATGATGGCAGTATCCTGAACTGCCAAATACGGCCACTTGAGTAGAAGGGTGACCTTCGCTGAATAATTATCCGACTTACCCCACTTAATGGAGCCCATTAAGTAGACGTCGTGATACGTTGTAGTGCACAATGTGTCAACATCAACCCAAACGTTTCCTTAACCGCCAATTCTTACAAACGTTTGGAATACAGTGCCATGCAGAAAACACACGAGATCAAGTGGGGGGTTTGAAAACCATGTTATCATGCATTTCATTATTGCAAGCATTGCATTGGAAGTGGCCTCAGATGTCTGCTATTCTGCTAAATACGCGTACATTTGTATAAACTAGACTTGCGAAGTGGCTGCAACACTAAAATAGATCCACAGCTTTCCCCAAGGTAAAAGAAGCAACGGACTATTATAACGGAGCATCTAAAGCCCTGACGAGTTATCCAGGCAATGTCACAGCTGGATGATCGCTGTGCAAGTTGTGCATACTTGAATCAATGTGGAATTCCATTTTACCACAACACGCCAATGCCACGACTGTGACATGTATGCACACTACTAATTTGACAGATCCAAAAGATAACAGCAATGATGCCTTACCTGGTGAGCTAGCCACAGAGCTAGCAGTCAGTGTCCAGCTTAACAGCATGGAAAGCTAACGCGCTAGCTGCAAAGCGCAGGCATTCACCTCTAGTCATCATGCCTGGCTGTGGTTGTGTATTGGCTGTGGTGCTGAAAGCCATACAATCAGGACTGGTGGTCAGCGTTAAGACATTGTAGGAATAATACATGAAAGGATACACGTCAAGTCCAGATCGAAGCCGTCCTCCTGGTATCTCCTTTTGTTTCGACTGACCATTTCTTTGATAATCGCGGCCATTGTGTCAACGCACTGAGTCTGTATGGTTTTAAAAATTAAAGAATTAAAGAGGCGAGTTATCTAATCTTCGTCGTCCGTTTTTCCACTCGAACCTGATGATGGCTTTTGCTGTCGATCGATCGTTGCCAGGGCTGAATGTTTGCAGGTCCTCGCAAAAAGGAGCAGGCTAGCGGCGCTAGTGGTGCTCCGTGGTGGGATTAGAAGGTTTCTTCTGATCAGAAAGATGGGCCTTGCTCTGCTCCTCAGCGCAGGCCCTACTTTTTACCAATTTTGAATTCAGTCTGGTAGAAGTCCCACACACAATGCATGTACTCCCCCCCCCCCCCCCCCCCCCCCCCGCCCCCCCCCCCCAATGGAACAGCCCTAAATGGTCGGTCTCGGTCCACGCAAGATAGCTTAATTGTAGCTGCTGTGATTGACAGCGAAGTGCAGAATTCACCGGTTCCCAGAGCCCGTGTCCGGCTAACCCCCGACTCGGCTAGCGTAGCGCACTAGCTAACCAGCTAGCTAGCACAGCTAGCCAGCGACAATAGCTACGGCTCCTTTCTGACCCAAAAGCCTCCTAGCGAACCAACATTGTAGTCGACGGATCGCCAAAAACACATCTGGAAAAAAAGTGACAGGCTCCACCTTGAATGTATATTGAACTATACAAGTGTTACAGATCTGCAGCGATTCGTTTTGACAGTTCGGTCCCGGGGAATCATCGTTTCTAGGGTCTCGGCAGCGGGACTCTCAGGCTCCCATCACGGCCTCCACCAGAGGAAAAAAGAAGATAGAGCAGGTCAGGCTTCTATAGTACATATCCCACCGCCTTCCAGCATATAGTCCTTCCCCATCCTGCTATAAAAACACAATATCGGATGGAAAACGTTGTATCGAGATATCTGAATGTAGAATATTACATTTTACATGGGTGATATGAATACTGTTAAGTCAAAGATTGACATTTGAAGTAAAAGCTTTGTGGTTTTTCGCTTGCGGAAGGACATAATCATTGGGCAAGCGATGGTCCCCGTCTGTCAAAGTGATCACGTGGTTCTTTAATTAGGGAAGTTTCTAACATCACGGCATTCTGAACTGTATCAATTGTCATTTTTAGACAATACAGCTCATACAAAAATACATAATATATATATATATATATATATATATATATATATATATATATATATATATATATATATATATATATATATATATATATATAATATTTCCAATGTACGAGTCTGTTTCACATTAATGCCAGTTTAGTGTAAATCACAGTCACACACACACACACACACACACACACACACACACACACACACACACACACAATTCTGATTTAATGTAAATCATAATCGAGTTGAAGAAAATAAGATAAGATTTTTATTTGATTTATTTAGGACAAAAAGTGGGCAACAATAGAGACCAACAATGCAGTTCTTGATAAAAGCAATAAGAACCTGTAAGGTTAGCAATAAGAATGCAACATACTTTATTAATCTCAGTTCAAAATCAGGGAAGTATGTATGGATGTGACAGTATTTACAATAGTACATTGTGACATTAGTCCTGTTAGTATGTGTGGATGTGACAGTATTTACAATACTACATTGTGACATTAGTCCTGTTAGTATGTGTGGATGTGACAGTGTTTACAATACTACATTGTGACATTAGTCCTGTTAGTATGTGTGGATGTGACAGTGTTTACAATAGTACATTGTGACATTAGTCCTGTTAGTATGTGTGGATGTGACAGTGTTTACAATAGTACATTGTGACATTAGTCCTGTTAGTATGTGTGGATGTGACAGTGTTTACAATAGTACATTGTGACATTAGTCCTGTTAGTATGTGTGGATGTGACAGTGTTTACAATAGTACATTGTGACATTAGTCCTGTTAGTATGTGTGGATATGACAGTGTTTACAATAGTACATTGTGACATTAGTCCTGTTAGTATGTGTGGATGTGACAGTGTTTACAATAGTACATTGTGACATTAGTCCTGTTAGTATGTCATATAATACCTTGTGTATTATTCAGTGGACCTTAATCCTGTATATATAAAATGCTTGTGATAAAAGCAAATGGTTTAATGCCAATATAAATTAACTCCATACACAATCCTTCACAATCCTTCACAATTTTGATTTCTTGAGAACAGAATTCATGTGATTGTTTCGTTGACATAATGTCCAATTGATGCAATTTGTGTAAAAAATTAATTTGTGCAATTTTATGCAATTTCCCGCAGGGATCATTCCCATATTTCTGTCTGTCTGTTTGATCATCATCATAATCCCTAATCTCACAGCTCAAACCCAATATGCATAATTGATATTTGTCTTTTTTAACGAAAGATTTAGTTTCCCTTGTATTTAGTCACAGTGTTGTGTTTGTGTGGTGCCAGTAGATGGTAGCATTGCTCATCTGGCTGCACAAGCATTTTGAGCTTGTAACTCAACTTCTAAGGAGAAGCGGAAACACACACAAACACACACGCGCACGGACACGCACACGCGCACATGCACGCACGTACACGCACACACACACACACACACACACACACACACACACACACACACACACACACACACACACAGTGCAAGTTTTATGCAGTCTATGGTCCGAATATGTAGGCCAGAGAAGCAGCCTGAAGCGGCCAGCGAAGCAACTTTATACCTCGATCCGGAAGTTAGCCTATACAGCAAATGCCTCGGAAGGTTGACGGCTGTGATAAGACAGAGACAGCCATAAAGCGAGTCTGAAGGTTGAACAGTAGACGTCACATTGAATGATGCTGCCACAGTTTTGCTCTGCCCCTATGCTCCTACTCGACTCCTCGAAAGAAGTTGAGTTGAACAGAGTACATACGAAACTCTTTTGGTACACCCCCCCCAATGCATGCTATCATCATAGGACGAACATAAAACAGATATGTTGATTTGGTTCAACAGAAAGGTTGAGGTCGTTACTAATTAACAGAGGTGATATAATGGAGACCAATGTTGCGGCGAACGGAGGATTTAGGACGACATCTACAGGAGAAGATAAGAACTGCAGGAACAGTGCTCTTACAGGATCACAGGTGTGACTGATGGGTACCTCTGAATATACACTACAGATATATTTGGTAATATACCAGTTGAATTATAACGTAATTGTACCACATCAATTACAGCAAGTAAACAATATTTATCATGTTACACTTATTTTTTGAGTAATTGTTTGGCCTCAGTAAGTGGCAGCATTGACCGGCTCTAAAATGTGAGCTTGTAACTTGTAAGATATCAATCAATGTTTTTTAAATGATATTTTCATACCATGCAAATTGTAGTTTATTGAATTACTTATTAAAGTCGCAATACGTACATTTAAAATAGCTCGTAACTTAACATGACATTGAAATATCTAATACTATTATCAATACAATCAAATTCTATAACATAAATTAAATTAAAAATGCTGGCCAGCCCACATCTCTCTTTGTTTACAATATCATTCTTGATAGATGCATGGGCCTCTTCTTAATATCCACACACACACATGCCACTCCCATTGCATTTATTTTGATTATTATTTATTTATTTATTTATTATTTATTATTATTTATTATTTATGGTCCAGCTATGCCTTCATCTTCATCAGCAATATTAATGTAACACAAGTAGAGCCAAAGATTAAAGATGAAAGACAAAATAATAATTTAAGTAAATATTTATTTGAAACTACTGCATTAGTGGAGACCTTAACCTCAGCCAGCGCCTTCAGAAACGAGGCAGTGAATATTGATTGATAACAATAATAAATATATGATTTTCTTCATATCAATCCATTTTCCATATTTGTACCTGTGGGGATTCATCAACTGGAAGCAATTTATACAAAATTAATTAATTATTTTGTACTCATTTTTGGCAGAGAAGGCACATTGGTTGTGGTTCGTAATTTGTTTTCTTCTTCATATAAATATTATACATTTAAAATGGTGCACATAATAACTTATGTTCATGTCACAAAAATCAATGTTGAAAAAGTAAAATAAATGTAAAATGAAAGGAAGTCAAATAATTAAACTTACACTCTATTTGCAACATAAATGTCCCCACACACCCGCCATTTTCATGGAAGTAAGTTAGAAGTTCACAGTTTCTCAGCAAAATATATATCAATCTAAAATGAAGTGTTACAACTGTTAAAAGTTTGTGTTAGTTGCTTGTGTATTTTTGATTCAGTAAAATTTAAATGGTGTAAAAATGTCTTAAAAATAGCCCAATATCAACCCCAAATATATATATATATACTGTACTGTACTGTATCTATATATCTAATTAAAGCAACCTAAATGTCTTCCTATAATTAATATTAATAGAGAATTAAAAAAAAAAGTAATAGGATTACAGCGTATAGAGGGATGAACAACAAAATAAACCAAGTAGCAGTGCATCCCTAGTCCTTCTTTAGAGAGCTGTAGTACTCAGTCAGGACCTTCCAAGCCTTGGGCGCCATGAATCCTTCTGGAGGGTTCTCCCCACTCCTGGCCATCTTCCTCATCTTGGTCCCTGAGATGAACTCAAACTCTGCATGGCTACCAACAGGTATGGCGGGCAAAGGGAGAGAGAGAAGATTCAAATACAGTTTCAATATTTCTATTTGTATTGTCTGAATTTCATCTCTTTAGTTTCTATTAATAATGTTGTCGATTTCGACTTTGAAATCTATATTAAAAAATGTTATATTAAATATAATCTATATCAATATATGTAATATTTTATATTTTTTTCTGTATTTTTCATGGGAAACCTTTTTTTTATTCCACACATCAAAGTACACAAAGTTAGAAGAGACGTGGTCAATAGCAGACACAGTAAAGTCCCTACCTAAATTGTTCTATAAAAGTGTTTATGGTTACCTCCCAGCTATAACAGACCAGTTCAACCACCCAATAGAATACATAAAAGTAGGTTTGTATCATTTTAATACAAGTCCTTTCTGTGTGTACGCCTGTAGGTGTGAAGACAGAGAGGGTGGAGGGTGACTGTGAGCGCAAGACAAGGATGGACAGGAGGAAGAGGAAGACAAAGAGAAAAGCAAGCTAGAAAATAAGGAAGTAGACGCAAAAGAAAGAAAGAAAGAAAGAAAGAAACAACGAAGAAAGAAAGAAATATACTTTTTACAATACTCTCACTATTTTCTCTCTAAAATAAAATTGGCACGGTCAATAAGTCCCTTTGGACAAAACCGCCTGCTGAATGACTAAACAGTAGAAATCTAATTTCGGGGTGCTACTTTGTACACACACTAAGCGTAACCATGGCGACGGCATGCCGTTATGGAACCTGAATGGAAGCCTTTTAGCCCTGGCGGCGCTGTGCTTAAGTGGTCGACACCGCCATTCTTATGGAGCCCAACTTGGGAGTCCTAAACCTCCTCTCAAAGTTAAAATGATTTCAACAAAAGGGTTGGCGCTGAACTTCTAAAGCATGTCCGATCAGATTACAGCTTTGATTGACATAATAAAATCAACGGAATCTTAACGCCAAAATGCTTTCTTGATTTGTAAAGCTGGTTTCCATGGTTTTAAGAGTTAAAAACGTTGGACTCCCTTCACTGGCTGGCTACGTTCCAAACACCCAAGCTATCATGGAGCACTTTGCTGGACGCTCCTCGTGTGCTGAAAGATTGAAAGTCCTGCTTGCATCGAGACATTTGAAGAAATACATTAATAAATCAGTGAGCTACAATTCCAGATGAGGAGCACAAGTGTCAACTCACCACTTTCACTGGTGAGCAGTGACATCATTACTTGTATTGAGGGCTATTTCATGGCTAAATAAAGGGCTGGACCACTCGGACTCACCGCTGCTTGTCGTAGAAGTCCATGGCCCTCTTGGTCAGGTTGTAGGCAGCCACCCTGAAGGGGATGATCTCCACGGAGGTGAGGCCAGGCGCCATGGTGAGCACCTTGCCCCCGTGGGTGGGCTCGTACAAGTCCTTCTTGGTCTCTGGGTGGGGCATGCCGGCAGGGTCGCGACCCACGATGTAGAAGTTGGCACCAGCGATCATCCTGGCACGGCAGTGCCACTGCACCTGGAGAGAGGGAGAGAAAGGGGGGAAGAGAGAGGGAGAGAGAGAGGGAGGGAGACAGAGAGAGAGAGAGGGAGAGAGAGAGGGAGAGAGAGGGAGACAAAGGGGGGAAGAGAGAGGGAGAGAGAGAGGGAGGGAGGGAGGGAGGGAGGGAGACAGAGAGAGAGAGAGGGAGAGAGAGGGAGACAAAGGGGGGAAGAGAGAGGGAGAGAGAGAGGGAGACAAAGGGGGGAAGAGAGAGGGAGAGAGAGAGGGAGAGAGAGGGAGACAAAGGGGGGAAGAGAGAGGGAGAGAGAGGGAGGGAGGGAGGGAGGGAGGGAGGGAGACAGAGAGAGAGGGAGAGAGACGGAGAGAGAGACAGAGAGAGGGAGTGGGAGAGAGGAGAGAGGGAGAGAGAAGCAGAGAGCAAGAGAGACAGAGAGGGAGAGAGAGAGAGGGGGCGTGAGGGAGAGAGAGAGGGAGAGGGAGAGGGAGAGAGAGGGACGGAGAAAGAGAGAGGGAGAGAGATGGAAGGCGAGAGGGAGAGAGAGGGAGGGAGAGAGAGAGAGAAGGAGAGAGAGGGAGAGAGAAAGAGAGAGTGGGAGAGAGAGAGGGAGAGAGCGGGAGGGAAAGAGAGAGCGAGAGGGAGAGAGAGGCAGAGAGAGAGGGAGAGAGCAAGAGAGACAGAGAGAGAGAGAGAGAGAGAGGGAGGGAGAGAGAGACAGAGAGAGGGAGAGAGAGAGACAGAGAGAGAGAAAGGGAGAGGGAGGGAGGGAGGGAGGGAGGGAGACAGTGAGAGAGGGAGAGAGAGAGAGAGAGGGGGGGAGCGGGAGGGAGAGAGAGAAAGCGACAGGGAGAGAGAGGGAGGGAAAAGGGGAGAGGGAAAGAGAGGGAAGGAGAGAGGGAGAGAAAGAGAGGCAGAGAGAGGGAGGGAGAGAGAGAGACAGAGAGAGAGAAAGGGAGAGAGAGAGGGAGAGGGACAGAGGGAGAGAGAGAGAGAGAGGGAGTGGGAGGGAGAGAGGAAGGGGGAGAGAGAGGCAGAGAGCAAGAGAGAGAGTGGGAGAGAGAGAGGGGGAGAGAGCGGGAGGGAAAGAGAGAGAGAGAGCGAGAGGGAAAGAGAGGGAAGGAGAGGGAGAGAGAGGGAGGGAGAGAGAGACAGAGAGAGGGAGAGAGAGAGAGGGAGAGAGAGAGAGAGAGAGAGAGATAGAGGAAGAGAGGGAGAGAGAGAGGGAGAGGGAGAGGAAGAGAGGGAGAGAGAAAGAGAGAGAGTGGGAGAGAGAGAGAGCGGGAGGGAAAGAGAGAGAGAGAGCGAGAGGGAGAGAGAGGCAGAGAGAGTGGGAGAGAGCAAGAGAGACAGGGAGAGAGAGCGAGAGAGAGAGAGGGAGGGAAAAGGAGAGAGGGAGAGAGAGAGAGGGAGAGAGAGAGACAGAGAGAGAGAAAGGGAGAGGGAGAGAGAGAGGGAGAGGGAGAGAGAGGGAGGGAAAAGGAGAGAGGGAGAGAGGGAAGGAGAGAGGGAGAGAGAGGGAGGGAGAAAGAGAGGGAGAGAGCGAGGGAGGGAGAGAGAGACAGAGAGAGAAAGGGAGAGGGAGAGAGGGAGAGAGAGGGGGTGGGAGAGAGAGGGAGAGAGAGAGCGAGGGGGAGAGAGAGGGAGAGAGGGAGACAGAGTGAGAGGTAGCAGGAGGGAGAGAGTGAGAGCGAGAGGGAAAGAGGGAGGGAGAGAGAGGGCGAGAGAGGCAGAGAGAGAGGAGAGAGGAGAGAGAGAGAGAGAGAGAGAGAGAGAGAGAGAGAGAGAGAGAGAGAGAGAGAGAGAGAAAGAGAGAGAGAGAGAGAGAGAGAGAGAGGGAGCGGGAGGGACAGAGAGAGCGAGAGGGAGAGAGAGCAAGAGGCAGAAAGAGAGGGAGAGAGTGAGAGAGACAGAGAAACAGAGAAAGGGAGACAGAGAGAGAGAGAGAGACATTGAAGAATACTGAACACTGTCAACAACCTGAAGAACAACATGAAAAAGCACCAAATCAACACACCGGTAAAACCACACACAAAACAAAGACAGCTGCTAGTTCACCCAAAGGACAAAATTGATCACCACAATAAATGCAACGTCATATATGAAAAACCATGTCAATCATGCAATAAAACCTTCATTGAGAAGACGGGAAGGAGTTTTACCACAGGCAAAAAAGAACATAAAAGAATGTGAAAAGGAGACAACTCAGAGACAAACAAGAGCAATAAAGGACAAGGCCCAGGGGACCTCAAATCAAACCATAACGGACCGTTGTAAAAGAAAGAACCATATCAAGGATTGGGACAAAGCCAGAGTCATTCAGCAGGAAGACAACCGCCGTTGGGTAAAGGAGGCGATTGAAATAAGAAGGCGGAGCCTGAAGACGATGAACAGAGAGGAGGGACCATGCTCTTCTACACCTGGAGGCCTGTCCAGGCAGACTGACAGCAGGAGCTGTGGTTCACCAGGCAGAAAACTGACAGGTGGATCACATCTCTGTGAACATCAGCTGATAAGAAGACCTCACACTAATACCACACCTTCTGATGAAGACCGAACTGTCGAAACATGTCAAGGTCAAGAAAATAACATCTATGAGTGTCTGTGATAAAAGAAACCTATAAATATTTATCTCAAGTGTAGACACAATGGCCCTCATTTATCAAACGAGCGTACGACAGAAAACGGGCGTAAAATGGACGTACGCTCATTTCCACGTTGAGCTTGGCATTTATCAATTTGAACGTGAGCGCAGGCTGCGATGAAATCTCACGTCAGGTCTGAGCTCGTGTACGCAACTTTTTCGAATGCGAACAGTGGCGAGACATATATCCGCAAGAGTCGGACAACTTTTTCTTCACCTTATTCGGAATAAAATAACTTTAACGCAATGCAAACAATAGCCTATAGCCTACGTCAAATGTGAAATGTTTTAAGATGGATCAATTTAACATCAATTTTACATTTAATTAAGTATTCAATTAATTATTTACCTCTTCACTGAACATGGGACACACTGTTGACTGCAACAGTGATTTGTTTCCATAAAGCGTTTTTTTGCTTGCCCTTAATTAGATTAGATTAGATTCAACGTTATTGTCATTGTGCAGAGTACAAGTACAGGGACAACGAAATGCAGTTGGCGTTCTAACCAGAAGTGCAAATGAGCGATAAAGGTGCGGGTTGAAATGCAGAAATGCGGAATAAGGTGCAGAGTGCAAAATTGAAAAACATGAAACATGGCATTAGTTATTAAAGTGACGGTAATTAACGGTAGTTATTAAAGTGACAGTAAGCAGTGCAGGTGGTAGTGATCGTTAAGGTAGTAAACGGTTACTAACACTAGCAGAAACAGGCTGTAAACAGTATAAAAATATTTTTTTTTAAACAATGTACAGGTAGTGCGAGTAATAGTAATAGGCTATAATAAAAGAAGTGTACAGATGGTGCAATAGTGCGCTAGTGCAATACAACGGAACGGGTCCAACAGATGAATGATTGTATGGATATGGGGGTGGGGGTGCAACGGCAGTTGAGAATAAATAATAAAATAAATAATATTACTATAAATAATATGAAGTATGTCCAGGGGGGTGAGGGGTGGGGGTGCTCGGTGGGCAGGGGTGAGTGTCCTTGGGGGGGGGCGCATCATCAAGTGACACGAGTGTCTCCATTTCCTGAAAAAATCCTCCTCTTTGCCGTTGGATGTTTCTCCATGTCGTAAAAGTTAGGGGCGAGACTTCTTTTATAGGGGCGTGTTACGTAAATTACGATCGATCTCAGCCGCCGTATTTATCAACACCAAGCTCCTTCGTACGCTGGGATTGGTGTGATACGACACGTTTCCTAAATCTCACGTGGGTCCTATCGTAAGATGAATCATGCGTTCAGATTTGCGCTCATTTCTACGTTCGTTTGATAAATGAGGGCCAATGAATGCATTACAACTACTGCCAACAACCCTCGTTGTCATTGTGATTGGCTGCTGAATCCGTCAACAATTTGAGTGTTGTGTTCATTCAAAAATGACATAAAAAGAGAGAAACACATTGGGACGAATGAGTGAATCCTTAGATGCATGTGACTCATATGTTGGAAGGGTTGCATGGGTGACGGTCTGCTCTCCATTATCAATATTTCTCAAACATTCTTTTCACCCATCTGCTGAATGAAGTGGGGTGGGGCCAAGAGATCTCCAGCAAATCCAGACACATGTCTCTGGGGAGCAGGGAGTGTCTTCAGATCAAACCTGGATCAACTCCAGTCACTACTTGCCTGTCCTACCACTCTAAAACCAAACGCACACCAACTCACACAACCGAACCCAGAACACCAAACCAAACCCCCACACCACAGAAGGTCTGCCCCTCTTGAAGGTTCACACAACGTGCGCTGGTGCTTTCATGGCCCGGCAGGCCCCGCTCACCTCGGTGGGCCCGGCGTACATCATGGGTGAGGGGAAGATGGCCACGATGGTGCTGTTGGGGTCCAGCACGCCGTCCTCCAGCACGGCGGCGTGCTGCTTCATGCGCCAGGCCAGCGGCACGTCGTCCTCCTTGGTCCAGCCGCCCAGCGGGTGCAGCAGCAGCACCGGGTTCTTGTAGCCCCGCTCCAGCAGCCGCCGCTTTGTGTCCTGCATCAGCAGGGCGTGGCCGTTGTGGACGGGATTACGCAGCTGGAAGGCGAATATGGCATCTGTAGTATGGGGGGTGCAGGAGTGTGAGGTAGTCACCAGTGTGTCTGTAGTATGGGGGGGGGGTGCAGGAGTGTAGTCACCAGTGTGTCTGTAGTATGAGGGGGGGGGGGGGGTGCAGGAGTGTAGTCACCAGTGTGTCTGTAGTATGAGGGGGGGGGTGCAGGAGTGTAGTCTCCAGTGTGTCTGTAGTATGGGGGGGGGGGGTGCAGGAGTGTAGTCACCAGTGTGTCTGTAGTATGGGGGGGGGGGGGGGGGGGGGTGCAGGAGTGTAGTCACCAGTGTGTCTGTAGTATGGGGGGGGGGGGTGCAGGAGTGTAGTCACCAGTGTGTCTGTAGTATGGGGGGGGGGGGGGGGGTGCAGGAGTGTAGTCACCAGTGTGTCTGTAGTATGGGGGGGGGGGGGGGGGGGGGGGGGGGGTGCAGGAGTGTAGTCACCAGTGTGTCTGTAGTATGGGGGGGGGGGGGGGGGGGGTGCAGGAGTGTAGTCACCAGTGTGTCTGTAGTATGGGGGGGGGGGGTGCAGGAGTGTAGTCACCAGTGTGTCTGTAGTATGGGGGGGGGGGTGGGGGGGGGGGGGGGGGGGCGGTGCAGGAGTGTAGTCAGCAGTGTGTCTGTAGTATGGGGGGGGGGGGGGGGGGGGTGCAGGAGTGTAGTCACCAGTGTGTCTGTAGTATGGGGGGGGGGGGGTGCAGGAGTGTAGTCACCAGTGTGTCTGTAGTATGGGGGGGGGTGCAGGAGTGTAGTCACCAGTGTGTCTGTAGTATGGGGGGGGGGGGGGGGGGTGCAGGAGTGTAGTCACCAGTGTGTCTGTAGTATGGGGGGGGGGTGCAGGAGTGTAGTTACCAGTGTGTCTGTAGTATGGGGGGGGGGGGGGGGGGGGTGCAGGAGTTTAGTCACCAGTGTGTCTGTAGTATGGGGGGGGGGGTGCAGGAGTGTAGTCACCAGTGTGTCTGTAGTATGGGGGGGGGGGGGGGGGGGGGGTGCAGGAGTGTAGTCACCAGTGTGTCTGTAGTATGGGGGGGGGGGGTGCAGGAGTGTAGTCACCAGTGTGTCTGTAGTATGGGGGGGGGGGGGGGGGTGCAGGAGTGTAGTCACCAGTGTGTCTGTAGTATGGGGGGGGGGGGGGTGCAGGAGTGTAGTCACCAGTGTGTCTGTAGTATGGGGGGGGGGGGGTGCAGGAGTGTAGTCACCAGTGTGTCTGTAGTATGGGGGGGGGGGGGGGGGTGCAGGAGTGTAGTCACCAGTGTGTCTGTAGTATGGGGGGGGGGGGGGGGGGTGCAGGAGTGTAGTCACCAGTGTGTCTGTAGTATGGGGGGGGGGGGGGGGGGTGCAGGAGTGTAGTCACCAGTGTGTCTGTAGTATGGGGGGGGGGGGGCAGGAGTGTAGTCACCAGTGTGTCTGTAGTATGGGGGGGGGTGCAGGAGTGTAGTTACCAGTGTGTCTGTAATATGGGGGGGGGGGGGGGGGGTGCAGGAGTGTAGTCACCAGTGTGTCACACAGGGTCGGACACAGTGGAACACATGATCAGCAATGCCGCTTTTAGATTGTTTAAGGATGTGATGCCGTGTCCCAGCACATGGAAGATGGGGATTGTGGACTTGTGTGCATAGTGAATAGGTGCTGCACATAGAACATGCTCGCTTGACATGCACAAAAAGAACCTAATAAAACAATGCCCTGAAACATTTGAAGGATGAATCAAACTCAACGACCGCAGTGATGCAACTTCATGACTTCTGAGTTTGGTTCACAGATAACACATGGCAGACACACGGCCCTGCGTTCCACACACTCACACACATGTCATACCGCAGTCGTTTTCTTTACCATTGTACTTTTTTTCCAATCAGGTCCTTTGTCATTTAACTCTGAAAGACAAATAATAATAATAATAATAATAATAATAATAATAATAATAATAATAATAATGATAAAAATAATAAAAATAAACGTTTCATTCTAATATGCACCACAGCTCCCTGTAGGACCTGCTCATTGTGAATCGCAGACAATAAAGCTGCAATATTAATGTCAGCTAATATTCTACTTCCTATTTTCCATCTGTTCCACTAATTCAGTAAGGCTTACGTTTCGCTTTCCCTACCGGCTTTCATGTCTTTGAACTTCTGCTTGAGCTCCTGAGGAGTGAGGCGGTATTGGTCCAGTCCATCGTTCCATCTGATTCGCTCCAGCACCTCCAGGTCTCCACCCACCAGCCAATCCCCTCCCTCCATCACCATCTACCAAAACATGGGTTGCAAACGGAACACTTCACGTCATTTAGTCATCTGGGATTCAGCAGCCCTACAAAATTCTAGTAGAACTTCTGGGCTGAGCAGCAGAGACTGGGCCAGACACCAAAAACCTGAAGAGGCGGAGTGACACATTATTTCCCACATTGTTTTAGTTTTGTTACAGAAAGATTCCACCTAAGAAAAACTATGCTTTCAGAAGGAGATTCTAATGTGTATTTCTACAGCGGCCGATTTTCACTGTGTTGATTTGAAACCTTTTGAAACCTACACCTTTTTAAGTCAACTCGTGCTGGCAGCTGAGTTTGCCAATGAAGCGCTTATAGAACCCAGCAGATCCCAGATCCGGCAACATCAGTCATTAAAAACGATTACGAAAGGAAAATAGAGACAAATGTCTTTCATTCAGCCAGATGGGAGCTGGTCTCCCGTCACTGGTATGGAGGTTGCGGTGTGTCCAGAGGGTCTATGTGAGTGTTACCTTGATGTAGGGGTGCTGTGGACAGAGGGTCTATGTGAGTGTTACCTTGATGTAGGGGTGCTGTGGACAGAGGGTCTATGTGAGTGTTACCTTGATGTAGGGGTGCTGTGGACAGAGGGTCTATGTGAGTGTTACCTTGATGTAGGGGTGCTGTGGACAGAGGGTCTATGTGAGTGTTACCTTGATGTAGGGGTGCTGTGGACAGAGGGTCTATGTGAGTGTTACCTTGATGTAGGGGTGCTGTGGACAGAGGGTCTATGTGAGTGTTACCTTGATGTAGGGGTGCTGTGGACAGAGGGTCTATGTGAGTGTTACCTTGATGTAGGGGTGCTGTGGACAGAGGGTCTATGTGAGTGTTACCTTGATGTAGGGGTGCTGTGGACAGGTGGTCCCCCACTGTCTGGCGCAGCGCTCCTCCTTGCGGTGTTGGTAGAAGTCGGGTTTCCGGAGGATGGCGACACGGACGCCCTGGTACTCCAAGGCGACGGCCGCACAGCCGTCCAGCTCCTGCCGGACCTCCGAGCTCACGGGCAACACGATGGGGACGCTCAGGTTGATGGCCACGTCTGAAGCACCAAAGCACATACGCACGTTAGCTTAGATCATGTTTTAAACTTCAATTACCAGGTGAACTGCTGCATTGACACTGTCAGATCAGGGGGTTGATTTCCATGCTGAGAATGTATCCACCCACAGAGTTGTATCCACCAAACGGCATTTATATTATTTTTTCATCATTTAGGGTCCTATATGTACTTAATTTGCATATTACCAGGAGGAATAGGGAAAAGAGAGCGACACCAGGGGTAGAGTCAGCCGGTTATTATTACAGAAAAATACATTAAAAACATGAAAAGTACGTTACAGGGGGTAAAATCGCATATCACTGATTACTGATAGCAACACTGTAGTACAACTGCAGTCTAGTTCTTGGTCTTTACCATCCAGGAGACTGCCAAAGTGCTGGACTTGCAGGAACTCTCTCTCTCTCATGAAGCCTTTGAGGGGGCTCGCCCATCCCTCGGACAGAACCTGCACCCACTGGAGGTCCAGCTGGGAGAGAGAGGATGTGGGGAGTATGAGTTACACTGGTAAGGCTAATAGCATTAAGTATGCAATGCCTTGGTAATGGAAATGGTGGGAAGTTTGTGTCACCTTGGTAATGCTAATGATAGGAAGTATGCATTACCTTTGTAATGCTAATGGTAGGAAGTATGCATTACCTTTGTAATGCTAATGGTCGGAAGTATGCATTACCTTGGTAATACTAATGGTAGGAAGTATGCATTACCTTGGTAATACTAATAGTAGGAAGTATGCATTACCTTTGTAATGCTAATGATAGGAAGTATGCATTACCTCTGTAATGCTAATGATAGGAAGTATGCATTACCTTGGTAATACTATTGGTAGGAAGTATGCATTACCTTGGTAATACTATTGGTAGGAAGTATGCATTACCTTGGTAATACTAATGATAGAAAGTATGCATTACCCTGGTAATACTAATGGTAGGAAGTATGCATTACCTTGGTAATACTAATGATAGGAAGTATGCATTACCTCTGTAATGCTAATGATAGGAAGTATGCATTACCTTGGTAATACTAATGGTAGGAAGTATGCATTACCTTGGTAATACTAATGGTAGGAAGTATGCATTACCTTGGTAATACTAATGGTAGGAAGTACGCATTACCTTGGTAATACTAATGGTAGGAAGTATGCATTACCTTGGTAATACTAATGGTAGGAAGTATGCATTACCTTGGTAATACTAATACTGTAGTAGGAAGTATGCATTACCTTTGTAATGCTAATGATAGGAAGTATGCATTACCTTTGTAATGCTAATGATAGGAAGTATGCATTACCTTGTTAACACTAATGGTAGGAAGTATGCATTACCTTGGTAATACTAATGGTAGGAAGTATGCATTACCTTGGTAACACTAATGGTAGGAAGTATGCATTACCTTGGTAATACTAATGGTAGGAAGTATTCATTACCTTGGTAATACTGATGGTAGGAAGTATGCATTACCTTGGTAACACTAATGGTAGGAAGTATGCATTACCTTGGTAACACTAATGGTAGGAAGTATGCATTACCTTGGTAACACTAATGGTAGGAAGTATGCATTACCTTGGTAATACTAATGGTAGGAAGTATTCATTACCTTGGTAATACTAATGGTAGGAAGTATGCATTACCTTGGTAATACTAATGGTAGGAAGTATGGCAGCATCAGCGACAGCCAGGCTCAGTTTGTTCTCAGGAACAAACAGGTCATTCACCTCCTCCATGATCCCACTGGGCACAATATTCTAAACAGAACATAACACACACAAAGTTCCACTTTAACAGGACTCATCTGTTCAGTCATTCATGAGATTAGGTAACACCATATTACAGAGAGGGCAGAATGGGTAATACAGTGGGTCAGCATACACAGTATGTGTGACGCAATCTAAAAAGGTATGTAGAGCCTTGGTAGTGTACTGCAAATAAGTAAAATGGTTATATTATATGAATGATAATGTTTTTACAAAAT
This sequence comes from Urophycis tenuis, assembly GCA_036785325.1. Lineage (NCBI taxonomy): Eukaryota > Metazoa > Chordata > Actinopteri > Gadiformes > Phycidae > Urophycis > Urophycis tenuis. The sequence goes on along the minus strand of JAXIVH010000004.1, from coordinate 17,184,583 downwards.
GCATCTATAAACACGCTTTATCAATATAATTAACTTGAATCATTGGTGAATCATTTCCAATATTTTTTGAATTTCAATGTGGCTAACAGTAAATTGCTCACAGCCAATGAACGATAACACATATTTCAATGTGTGTAACGCTCAGCAGGATATGCCTGTTAGCTATAACATCCAGCATGAATCACATAGATGCTGGTTGATCGGACTATGATCACAGTGCGGGACAAACAGTGTGTTAACATAATCAAGTAATGATTGGTAATCACTATCAATCATTACCAAGCCCTCTATTGCTAGATTTACTTTCCACTTTGTCCTCAGGTGCCTTATGTCTGTCTGGTCATTAAAAAAGCACTACTTCTATCAGTACTTGTGCTAATGAGTTATTTAGCAGATACATGTTTTGTTGAATGCATTATACTGTACACGCATTATTTCAGGAATAAAACGGTTGAAATGTGAGAGCTGGAGAGAGGAGTGTTATCTGTTATCTCAAAGATTTGGGTGAAGTTGAGATTGCAACAACAAAATAACATTTCAATGAGATTTCACAGCCTGGGCTGGACACAATAACAAACAGACCAGGTTGAACAAAAGGTAAAGAATAAAGTTGTATTTCTCTGTAGGGATCCTTTCCCTAATGTAAGAATATAATGTGTTTAGCGGCTGTTTCCCCAGAGGATGACATTACAGCACACGTCTGCAGAACACAGCTGCAGCGTTCTCAATCACTACTGGAGCAATTAAAACAAAATGTATCCATATTAGTCCATTACACCCAACATAATCAGAAGATCCAGCCCCAGGTTGAAGGTCACCTTAAGGAGCAGGTAGGGGTTACAGTATCTTGCTAATGGATGCCTACAGTTAAAGGGTTTTACATTGGATATCAAACCCAGCACATTTCGACTAGGAGTAGTATGCCCTCTTCACTACACTGGTAGTAGTAGTAGTAGTAGTAGTAGTAGTATTGGTAGTAGTAGTAGTAGTAGTAGTAGTAGTAGTAGGAGTAGTAGTAGTAGTAGTAGTAGTAGTACTAGTAATTGTAGCAGTAGAAGTGGCATTGGTATAGTGTTAATTTTTTCACCTATTCGTAATGTAGTCTTAGTCTAGTGTTGTGCCAAATGTCCTTGTTAGTTTCAATCACATTTAGTCATTCACATATCTTTTTTTGTAGTTAAATTTGAGTCAAAAGGAAACTCAAGGTATCTTAGTCAAGTTTTAGTCTACAAAAAGTCTCATCATTTATTTTAGTCAAAAGAAAATACAACATATCTTAGTCAAAACATTTTAGTCTTTTTTTAAATAACAAATGATTGGGATTGGGTCCTGGGATTGGGTACCAAGAAAGTGACAGACATCGGCATCTCCCTTACCCCTGCTACTACCTTCCCCAACCCCACCTCCACAGCTATTCTCCCTCCCCCAGTTCCCGCCTCTGCCAGAATGAACCGTTTTACCCCTCTCTTCTCTGAAGCGGGCGGGAGTGGACATACACACTGCGGGAGTGGGCGGGAGTGGACATACACATTGCGGGAGTGGGCGGGAGTGGACATACACACTGCGGGAGTGGACATACACACTGTGGGAGCGGGCGGGAGTGGACATACACAATGCGGGAGTGGGCGGGAGTGGACATACACACTGCGGGAGCGGGCGGGAGTGGACATACACACTGCGGGAGTGGACATACACACTGTGGGAGCGGGCGGGAGTGGACATACACACTGCGGGAGCGGGTGGGAGTGGACATACACACTGCGGGAGCGGGTGGGAGTGGACATACACACTGCGGGAGCGGGTGGGAGTGGACATACACACTGTGGAGCGGGCGGGAGTGGACATACACACTGCGGGAGTGGGCGGGAGTGGACATACACACTGCGGGAGCGGGTGGGAGTGGACATACACACTGCGGGAGCGGGTGGGAGTGGACATACACAAGATGACAAGTGCTTGGGTCAGGAGCTGTGTCGCTTCCCTCGTGAGGAATGGCCGGATCCTGGGAATGTTGTAGAGAGCAAATCTACAGGAGCGGGTCACTGCAGTGATGTTTGCAGTGCAGGACAGTTGGTTGTCGACTATTAGGTTCCATGCGGACGGTGAGGCAGATACTGTGATTCCCTTGACCGAGACCAGCTGGTCACTGTGAGGGCAGTCTTTCCCCGGTATGAAGAGAAGCTCAGTCTTTGCGAGATTGAGCTTAAGTTCGGTAAGAGAACCATCACCTTACCGTGGTGGAGGGGTTTGGGTGTCCTTATGAACCTGAGGGCTGTGTTGTCGGGAGCCTTGTGCTCCTGGTAGGGTCTCCCATGGCAAATTGGTCTCAGGCGAAGGGCCAGACAAAGAATGGTTCAAAAAAGACTCAAATGGAAGAACAATTAAGAGGAGGAGAGACCCTGCCCGGAGGAAGCCCGGGGCCCCCATCTGGAGCCAGGCCCAGAAGGGGGGCCCGTCAGCGAGCGCCTGGTGGCCGGGTTTGCCACGGAGCCCGGCCGGGCATATCCCGAAAAAGCAACGTGGCAACCCCCCCCTCTCTATTCTGTGGGCCCACCACTCACAGGAAGAACCGTTGGGGTCGGGTGCATTGTCAGATGGGTGGCAGTGAAGGTCAGGGACCTCGACGGACCAGACCTGGGCAGCAAAGGCTGGCTCTGGGGACGTGGAACGTCACCTCTCTGTGGGGGAAAGAGCCGGAGGTGGTGCGGGAGGCGGAGCGCTACCAGTTAGATCTGGTGGGGCTCTCCTCTACGCACAGTCTCGGTTCTGGAACCGTACTCCTGGATAGGGGTTGGACGCTATTCTTCTCTGGAGTTGCCCAAGGTGCGAGGCGCCGGGCGGGTGTGGGGATACTCACAAGCCCCCGGCTGAGCGCCGCTATGTTGGAGTTTACCCCGGTGGACGAGAGGGTCGCCTCCCTACGCCTACGGGTTATGGGGGGGAAAACTCTGACTGTTGTTTGTGCGTATGCACCGAACAGCAGCTCGGAGTATTCGGCCTTCTTGGAGACCCTGAATGGAGTCCTGCAGGGGGCTCCAGTAGGGGACTCCATAGTTCTGCTGGGGGACTTCAACGCGCACGTGGGCAATGATGGAGACACCTGGAGAGGCGTGATTGGGAGGAACGGCCTCCCGGATCTAAACCCGAGTGGTCGTCTGTTATTGGACTTCTGTGCTAGTCATGGATTGTCCATAACAAACACCATGTTCGAACATAAGGTTGCTCATAAGTGTACATGGTACCAGAGTACCTTAGGTCAAAGGTCGATGATCGATTTTGTAATCGTATCATCAGATCTGAGGCCGCATGTTTCGGACACTCGGGTGAAGAGAGGGGCGGAGCTGTCAACCGATCACCATCTGGTGGTGAGTTGGGTCAGGGGGTGGGGGAAGACTCGGGACAGACCTGGTAAGCCCAAACGGGTAGTGCGGGTGAACTGGGAACGTCTGGAGGAGGCCCCTGTCCGAGAGACCTTCAACTCACACCTCCGGCGGAGCTTTTCTGGCATCCCTGTGGAGGTTGGGGACATTGAACCTGAGTGGTCGATGTACAAAGCCTCCATTGCTGAAGCTGCAGTGGGAGGCTGCGGCCTCAAGGTCTTGGGTGCATCAAGGGGCGGTAACCCTCGAACACCATGGTGGACAGCGGTGGTCAGGGAAGCCGTCCGACTGAAGAAGGAGTCCTTCCGGGATATGTTATCCCGGGGGACTCCGGAGGCAGTTGCAGTGTACCGAAGTGCCCGGAGGGCGGCGGCCTCTGCTGTGGCAGAGGCAAAGCAGCGGGTGTGGGAGGAGTTCGGAGAAGCCATGGAGAAGGACTTTCGGTCGGCGCCAAAGTGCTTCTGGCGTACTGTCCGACACCTCAGGAGGGGGAAACGGGGAACCATGCAAGCTGTTTACAACAAGGATGGAACGCTGTTGACCTCAACTGAGGAGGTAATCGGACGGTGGAAGGAGCATTTTGAGGAACTCCTGAACCCGACTAATGCGCCCTCTTTGGTAGAGGCAGAGCTGGAAGCTGATGGGGGATCATCGTCAATTTCCCTGGTGGAAGTCACTGAGGTAGTCAAACAACTCCGCAGTGGCAAAGCCCCGGGGGTTGATGAGATCCGTCCTGAAATGTTGAAGGCTTTGGGTGTGGAGGGCCTGTCGTGGATGACACGGCTCTTCAACATCGCGTGGAGGTCGGGAACAGTGCCGAGGGAGTGGCAGACGGGGGTGGTGGTCCCCCTGTTCAAAAAGGGGGACCAGAGAGTGTGTGCCAATTACAGGGGCATCACACTTCTCAGCCTCCCTGGTAAAGTCTACTCCAAGGTGCTGGAAAGGAGGGTTCGGCCGATAGTCGAACCTCAGATTGAGGAGGAACAATGCGGATTCCGTTCTGGTCGTGGAACAACGGACCAGCTCTTCACTCTTGCAAGAATCCTGGAGGGGGCCTGGGAGTATGCCCATCCGGTCTACATGTGTTTTGTAGATCTGGAGAAGGCGTATGACCGGGTTCCCCGGGAGATATTGTGGGAGGTGCTACGGGAGTATGGAGTGAGGCGGGCACTTCTCAGGGCCATCCAATCTCTGTACACCCAAAGCGAGAGTTGTGTCCGGGTTCTCGGCAGTAAGTCGGACTCGTTTCCGGTGGGGGTTGGCCTCCGCCAGGGCTGCGCTTTATCACCAATCCTGTTTGTGGTCTTCATGGACAGGATATCGAGGCGTAGTCGGGGGGAGGAGAGGTTGCAGGTTGGTGGGCTAGGGATCTCATCGCTGCTTTTTGCAGATGATGTGGTCCTGATGGCGTCATCGGCCTGTGACCTTCAGCACTCACTGGATCGGTTCGCAGCCGAGTGTGAAGCGGTTGGAATGAGGATCAGCACCTCTAAATCTGAGGCCATGGCTCTCAGCAGGAAACCGGTGGATTGCCTACTCCGGGTAGGGAATGAGTCCTTACCCCAAGTGAAGGAGTTTAAGTACCTCGGGGTCTTGTTCACGAGTGAGGGGAGGATGGAGCAAGAGATGGGCCGGAGAATCGGAGCAGCGGGGGCGGTTTTGCATTCGCTCTACCGCACCGTTGTGACGAAGAGGGAGCTGAGCCAGAAGGCGAAGCTCTCGATCTTCCGGTCTATCTTTGTTCCTACTCTCACCTATGGTCATGAAGGTTGGGTCATGACCGAAAGAACGAGATCGCGGGTACAAGCGGCCGAAATGGGTTTTCTCAGGAGGGTGGCGGGCGTCTCCCTTAGAGATAGGGTGAGGAGCTCAGTCATCCGGGAGAGACTCGGAGTAGAGCCGCTGCTCCTTTGTGTGGAATGGAGCCAGTTTAGGTGGTTCGGGCATCTGATTAGGATGCCCCCCGGGCGTCTCCCTATGGAGGTGTTCCGGGCACAACCAGCTGGGAGGAGACCACGGGGAAGACCCAGGACGAGGTGGAGAGATTATATCTTCACACTGGCCTGGGAACGCCTCGGGATCCCCCAGTCAGAGCTGGCTGATGTGGCCCGGGAAAGGGAAGTGTGGGGTTCCTTGCTCGAGCTGTTGCCCCCGCGACCCGACCCCGGATAAGCGGTAGAAGATGAGTGAGTGAGTGAGTGAGAGCTTAAGTCTATGCGCAGTTGTCCAAAAGCTACGTCCATACCACCTCCCTAGGGAGATCCCGCACGTCATCATCATCATGGTGTACATCCCTCCCACTGCTAACCCATCAGCTGCCTGCGGCACCATACACACCACCGTCTCTAAACTTCAGACTAAACACCCCAGTGCCCTCATCATCATGTCAGGAGACTTTAACCACGTCACCATGGATAAAGTTCTGCCGACTTTTAAGCAATATGTGAGCTGTCCTACCAGAGGGGTGAGGACCCTGGACCTGATGTATGCCAACATTAGGGAGGCATACATCTCTTCTTCTCTCCCCCCTCTGGGCAGGTCGGATCACAATCTGGTTTACCTCAAACCCTGCTATGTGCCTCTGGTGAAGAGGAAGCCTGTGACCACAAGGACTGTGAGGAAGTGGTCAGAGGAATCTTACGAGGCACTGCAGTACTGTTTTGAGGTGACTGATTGGCCTGCACTCTGTGAGCCTCACGGGGAGGACATTGATGGGCTCACAGAGTGCATAACAGACTACATTAACTTCTGTGTAGACTGCTATGTCCCTGCGTCGACAGTCACCTGTTACGCAAACAACAAACCTTGGATCACCAAGGACATCAAGGCCATCCTGAACGACAAGAAGAGGGCGTTCAGAGAGAAATTCAGCAGGAGTGGGATGAAGAACAGTCCTGAGCAGGGCTCCAGTGGAGTTCTTCCTCCATGTAGTTTGGTGTTGCAGCCATAGTACAGGCTGGCAGCAACAGCACAAACTCATTTGGAATATTTTGAAGGCGTAACAGCTGAATATCCTATCTCATGATGAAAAAGTAGAGACGATTGCAGATGAAAAAATTAAGAGAGATTTTATCTTAATTATTATTTTATTCAAAACATTTTAGTCTCTTCATTTTTCGTCAACAATAATGCATGTTAATTTAGTCTTAGTTAGCATTTTTGGACATTGGTACAGTCTCGTCATCATCTCGTCTTGGAAAAAAAGGTAGTTGACAAACATATTTAGTCTCGTCTCCTTTGACGAAATGAACACTAGATTGGTAGAAGTACTAATAGTAGTAGTTTAGTAGTAGTAATATCACTATTAGCAGCAGTGATAATACGATGGCCTTGTGTCCAATGGTCCTCATCTCGTCCCTACTTCCACCTCCATGGTTTGTCTGATGCCATGGGCTGACCCAGGCAGCAGCTCACCCTCCCAGCCACGCAACACCAACACCAGATCTGGAGGTTCTGTGGCCAACAGGGAGCCACAACTCCTCTCCCCTAATCGCCAAACGACTTCAGCTGGCAAACCGGCCCCTTACTGGCACCACTTGAAGCATTTGCTTCGTTGGGCGGACGTTTTGTGTTTCCTCTTTGTTGAGTCAGGGGCTGGAGGTCTGGGGGTTTGGATGCTTTGATCTCAGATTCACCCAACACAGTCACAAATCTAGAATCTGTCTGTCATTTTCTGACCTCAACATTTGTGAGTGAGTCAGCCCCCTTCACGCAATCTAGGATAGCATTCATTGTGCATGTGGTGTTGTTGAATATGTGTGTATGGGTGTAAATGCACCTTGTGCAGAAAAAAAAACTTTTATGACATTTTTTATGATTTTTTCAGAAAATGGTTTTATGAATATGACTACTGCGGCAAAATACAAAGTAGGACATTAGACTAAAAACGAATTGACTAACTTACTTTAATAATAAATGTAAATGTTTAATAAGACCATAACAGCACATATGATGTGTTATCTATTCAATTAATGAAAGAACGATGAATAATCTTGTTTTCTGTGTGTGTGTGTGTGTGTGTGATGCCTACCTGCTCCCGTAGTAACTCTAGAACCTGGTCGATGCACTCGTTCACTGTGAGCTCCCCAGTCTTAAGCACCAACTCTGAGGCTTCGGGACTCTCATAGTTGGAGTCGATCCCAGTGAAGCCTGATGAAGAAACACAAAACCCCGAAAGAGATCCTTTAACACAATCCTATCAGTAACATTTGTTACTCGTGTGAAAATGATGTGAGAGCCCGAACGTCCAGCAAGCCATTGCCGTGAATGACTGCAGCTCATTGTTCTACATTAGACTAGATTAGAAAAGTACTTTATTTGTTTTATTTTCATATTAATGAGCAGTTGACAACAACAGGAAACTTAAGATGATACTGACTGCATTGCAATCTATCGTTTTACTCTATTGCATGACTTTAACACAAGCTTTAACTCCCCTTCAGCTAGAATAGACTAATAAAATCTGATGTAAGCCACAGAGGTGCAGGCAAAGGAAAAGTTGTGATTCAGCAGCACAGACCTTTGATCTCTCCAGAGCGGGCCTTCTTGTAAAGTCCTTTCACGTCTCTGCTCTCACACACCTCCAGAGAGGCGTGCACGAATATCTCAAAGAAAGGGAGGCCGGCGTTGGCGTGAATCTTCCTCGCTTCATCCCGATCCTGTTCAATGGAGAAGACCTTGGTTCATCATATGTACAGAAGGCGCTAACACAATGTCACTGTCAAAATGGGGAGAACTGGGGCAATGAACAATGCTTGGTTTTAGACAATGGGTTCAATTCAACTTCTGTGCCGAATAGCGGGCGTGGCTACGCTAGGGGCTCAAGCTCAACGCAGAAGCCACGAAAATGGAACTATAGGTCACTCTGGTCGATGGACAGCATGCGGCTTTGTCTGCACTGCTTCCATGGTTTCCGGTTCACTTAGGCTAGGCTGGTTGAGAAGGTTTGCATGATGTTCAACTGGGAGACACATCATCTCGAATGAGTGACATTTGGCAGAATGAGTGACATTTGGCAGACTACTCTCAGAATCACTAAATGCCACAATGGCAGCTATTCAACACAGAATTATAATTCAACTTTTAGATCACTACTTTACTGTGACATTTTGTACAACAGGGATGTATGATTAAACAATTTTATAGAACATTTCTTTGTGATGCAACACTATCGTGCAAACCGTCTCACTGGCTGCCGTCCAAACCTCTCCCCAAGATAGCACTCTGTGACTTCCATGACTTCCATGGGAGACAGCGGCTCAACCCGATGAACATGCTAACAACAACAAGAACAACAACAACACGCTAGGCACCAGTCTCCACCCACCAGTCTCTCTTCCCTCTCTTCCAAGGTGCAGGATAACAAGCACCTTTTCCAAAGAAACACGCTGTCTCACCTTAGTGAAGGGGGAGATGAAGCTGGTGATGCACACCAGGCCGGCGTCTGCAAACAGCTTGGCGACCTCGGCCACGCGCCGGATGTTCTCCTCGCGGTCCTGCGCGGAGAAGCCCAGGTTCTTGTTAAGGCCGTGGCGGATGTTGTCTCCATCCAGCGAGTAGCAGGGGATGGCATGGGTCACCAGGTACTCCTCCAGAGCGAAGCTGATGGTGGTCTTGCCAGCTCCCGACAGGCCTACGCGGTCAGTTGAGTGGGTGGAGCGGGCAATGAAGGAAATAGATGCAACCAAAGAGAGATGTATCAGGATGGGTTTTATGAGAGAGGGCCAGGGGAGGATGGTGTAGCCTTTCGGGGACTGGGATATTCATGATGTGTAATCTCAATGCCTCTCATATCATGGTTTCGGGGCGAGGTATGACTTGAAAAGTGGTTCATGACACATTCATGATGCAATGGAAGGAAGGAAATTCTACAGCATATATTGGTAAGGATGCGCTGCCAGAAAAAAATTATTGACATACTTAGAGGTAATGTAGTTCATAAAATAAGTTGTTGTTTTTGTTGTTGACAAATACATTCCATTACATGTGGGTCGTGCAGTAGGTGTGCACTAGGGCTAACTGGTTATACATGCATCTGAACGGCACTAATGAGGATCCAGGATCCAGGATGATGAGGATGAGTGCCCGTTTATTTTGGTGTTGCTGTTTTATGTGTGTTCCTTTGTCTTTCTTCTTCACTGTACTGCATATATATATATATATATATATATATATATATATATATATATATATATATATATATATAGGCGGCACGGTGGTGCAGTGGTTAGCACTGTCGCCTCACAGCAAGAGGGTTCTGGGTTCGAATCCACTTGGGACCTGGGACCTTTCTGTGTGGAGTTTGCATGTTCTCCCCGTGCTTGCGTGGGTTCTCTCCGGGTACTCCGGCTTCCTCCCACAGACCAAAAACATGCAGGTTGGGGATTAGGTTAATTGGTGTCTCTAAATTGACCATAGGTGTGTATGTGAGTGTGAATGGTTGTTTGTCTATATATTTTAGCCCTGTGATAGGCTGGCGACCTGTCCAGGGTGTACTCTGCCTCTCGCCCGTTGCAGCTGGGATTGGCTCCAGCCCCCCCGCGACCCTCGTAGAGGATAAGCGGTTACGATAATGGATGGATGGATGGATATATATATAAATATATATATATATATATATATATATATAGCAGGTACATAGCAGGTATTCCAGTTTTTATTAATATGTTTATTTGCATTTTTATCTTTGCTTTTGTTTGGTTTGCGCTGCTCAATGTAAAAAATGCCAACAAACTTCTTTTCAAGACCCAAGTTGACTCTACCTAATAACGAATGAATATTGATGAGACAAATCTCTGTGAGTAAAGCAGTGTGTTATCTGGAGTATTATTATTATTATTATTATTATTATCATCATCTGGAGTGGTGGTGAGCTGGGTTACCTGTAAGCCAGATGGTACATCCTCTGAACCCGCCCCTTGTTCCCACCACCTGTCCCCTCTTGTTCCTGCTGACATGGTGGGCCTGATACACCACGTTGGTGGATCTGTTCATGTCCTGGAAGGCACAAGGGAACAAGATGACATGTAACATAGGTCACAACACGATGACATGTAACATAGGTGACAACACGATGACATGTAACATAGGTGACAACACAGTGACATGTACCATAGGTCACAACACGATGACATGTAACATAGGTGACAACACGATGACATGTAACATAGGTCACAACACAGTGACATGTACCATAGGTGACAACACAGTGACATGTACCATAGGTCACAACACGATGACATGTAACATAGGTGACAACACGATGACATGTAACATAGGTCACAACACAGTGACATGTACCATAGGTGACAACACAGTGACATGTACCATAGGTCACAACACGATGACATGTAACATAGGTGACAACACAGTGACATGTAACATAGGTCACAACACAATGACATAACATAGGTCACAACACGATGACATGTAACATAGGTCACAACACAGTGACATGTACCATAGGTCACAACACGATGACATGTAACATAGGTGACAACACAGTGACATGTAACATAGGTCACAACACGATGACATGTAACATAGGTGACAACACAGTGACATGTAACATAGGTGACAACACAGTGACATGTAACATAGGTCACAACACAATGACATATAACAAAGGTCACAACACGATGACATGTAACATAGGTCACAACACAGTGACATGTACCATAGGTCACAACACGATGACATGTAACATAGGTCACAACACGATGACATGTAACATAGGTGACAACACAATGACATAACATAGGTCACAACACGATGACATATAACATAGGTCACAACACGATGACATGTAACATAGGTCACAACACAGTGACATGTAACATAGGTCACAACACGATGACATGTAACATAGGTCACAACACGATGACATGTAACATAGGTCACAACACGATGACATGTATCATAGGTCACAACACGATGACATGTAACATGGGTCACAACACAGTGACATGTAACACAGGTGACAACACAGTGACATGTACCATAGGTCACAACACGATGACATGTAACATAGGTGACAACACAGTGACATGTAACATAGGTCACAACACAATGACATAACATAGGTCACAACACGATGACATGTAACATAGGTCACAACACAGTGACATGTACCATAGGTCACAACACGATGACATGTAACATAGGTGACAACACAGTGACATGTAACATAGGTCACAACACGATGACATGTAACATAGGTGACAACACAGTGACATGTAACATAGGTGACAACACAGTGACATGTAACATAGGTCACAACACGATGACATGTAACATAGGTCACAACACAATGACATATAACAAAGGTCACAACACGATGACATGTAACATAGGTCACAACACAGTGACATGTACCATAGGTCACAACACGATGACATGTAACATAGGTCACAACACGATGACATGTAACATAGGTGACAACACAATGACATAACATAGGTCACAACACGATGACATATAACATAGGTCACAACACGATGACATGTAACATAGGTCACAACACAGTGACATGTAACATAGGTCACAACACGATGACATGTAACATAGGTCACAACACGATGACATGTATCATAGGTCACAACACGATGACATGTAACATGGGTCACAACACAGTGACATGTAACACAGGTCACAACATGATGCCATGTAACATCAGTCACAACACGATGACACGTATAGGTCACAACACGGTGACATGTAACATAGGTCACAACATGATGACACGTATAGGTCACAACACCGTGACATGTAACATAGGTCACAACACGATGACACGTGACATAGGTCAAAACACGGTGACGTGTGACATAGGTCACAACACAGTGACATGTACCATAGGTCACAACACGGTGACATATAACATAGGTCATAACACGATGGCATGTAACAGAGGTCACAACACTGTGACATATAACATAGGTCACAACACAGTGACATGTGACATAGGTCACACTGGCCATGAGGAGCACAGATCACTGTCTGTCCCATTGTGTTGGATTTTCATTTCTGAAAAAAGATTAGTGTCGAAATAAATTTCAGACATCTCATCATAAAAGATGTAAACATATGATCTACTGAAATGCCCGTGCTGCAGGTGTGTGTATGAGGTCAACAAAGGTGATCATAAGCTGTGATACTTATAATATGTGATAATTATCTTACGCTACATAATAAACTGTCTGGTCACAGAAAAGATAAAAGGCTGTTAGCATACCAGTATACTGTTTTCACATAAAATTTTAGCAAACCCATTTATACATCCTAATAAATAGTATGCCAAAAAATAGTATTTGACCATATAATACTAAATTCTCACATAGGTTTACTGAGTAATTAAATTCACATAGGCTTAATATTTTGATTGATCTGTCACAAACTGCGTGACGTGTTTTGAAATGTACAATCAGAATGTATAGTTGCTCTTGCCCTTCCGATTAAATAATGGAACTTCACGTTGCCATTAACTTAAGTACAATGTATTCCAACGGAATCAAACCTAACCCGCTTGCATGCCATTTGAGTGCTATAGTGTAGCACTCACATGACATGCTCTATTCTCCCTATATACTAAATCTCTAGGCTCTGTAATCACATCACCACACACCAACAGCTGCACCTCCCTCAACCGTCGGTCAAGCTCCTGAAGTTTGCAGACGACACCACCCTGGTGGGCCTCATCTCCAAGGGGGACGAGTCTGCATACAGGAGGGAGATCGAGCGGCTACAGAGCTGGTGCAGCTGCAACAACCTGGAGCTCAACGCGCAGAAGACAGTGGAGATGGTGGTGGACTTTAGGAGGAACGCAGCCCCGCTCATTCCCATTATGCTGGGTGAAACCCCGGTTGCCTCCGTGGAGTCTTGCCGCTTTCTAGGCCTGACTCTCTCCCGGGACTTGAAGTGGGGGCCGAACATCACGGCCCTTTTGAAAAAGGCCCACACGAGGATGTTCTTCCTTCGGCAGCTTAAAAAATTTAGGCTGCCGAGGAGGATGATGACTCAGTTCTACACCGCCATCATTGAGTCCATCCTCACCCACTACATCATCACCTGGTTCCCTGCTGCGGTGGTCAAGGACAAGGCCAGGCTGCAGCGGGTGATTCGATCAGCGGAGAAGGTGATCGGCGTTCCCTTGCCCTCCCTCAAGTCCCTACATGACACCAGGGCTCTGAGAAGGGCAAAAAAGATCATGGCCGACCCCTCGCACCCAGGTCACAACCTCTTCACCCCGCTTCCTTCTGGGAGAAGGTTGCGGCTGCCTGGAACTGCTAGGACCCGTCACAGACTTAGTTTTTTCCCCTCAGCCGTCAGGCTGGTAAACGAGTCTGGCTACCAACCCCCCCCCCCCCCCTCCTTCCCTCCTCCCCGTGATACTGGTCCAGGACTAGTAATCACACTGGACTCAATTATGCACTTTACTCTGTATCCTATACCTCATCACCCATCACCATGTCTCTCAAATTGTCCTGTTACTGTCCTGTTAGCACTGTCCTGTCCTGCTGCACTGTATTCGTTGATGCACACATTGGAACGCTGAGTCAAATTCCTATTTTGTTAGCAAAAATGGCAATAAATTGTTCTGATTCTGATTCTGATCACACGGCTTCTCCTATCACTGTTATGCGGACGACACTCAACTTCCCCTCCTTCCCCCCCTCAGACACTCTGATTGCAACACGCATCTTAGAATGCTTGGCAGACATCAGCGCTTGGACAAAAAAAGAGGCTGAAGACTCACCTTTTTAGTCAGGCTTTTATTTGATTTTATTGGGCTTTTCCTTGCCGTAGGTCTCGGTGCCTTGCCATGTCTCTCTCTAGTGTGTGCAGCGGGTCTGAGCTTGTGTGTGTGTGTGTGTGAGTGTGTGTGTGTGTGTGAGTGTGTGTGAGTGTGGGCGTGTGTCGGTGTGTGTGAGTGTGTGTGTGTGTGTGTGTGAGTGTGTGTGAGTGTATGTGTGTGTGTGTGTGTGTCTGTATGTCTATGTGTCTCTCTGGTCATTGTTGTTTTTAGCCTCTGTGAGGCACTTTGTGTTGCTTTTAAGTATGAAAAGTGCCATACAAATAAAATCTGATTTGATTTGATTTGACAACTCCCATCAACTCAAGCTCAATCTCCCAAAAACTGAGCTTCTCTTCATACCGGGGAAAGACTGCCCTCACAGGGACCTACTGGTTTCGGTCGAGGGCATCACAGTATCTGCCTCACCGACCGCAAGGAACTTGGGCGTAAGAGTCGACAACCAACTGTCCTGCACTGCAAACATCACTGCAGTGACCCGCTCCTTTGGATTTGCTCTCTACAACATTCCCAGGATCCGGTCATTCCTTACGAGGGAAGCGACACAGCTCCTGACCCTGGCACTTGTCATCTCCCGCCTCGACTACTGCAACTAGCTCTCGCGACTAAACCTTTGCAGCGGATCCAGAACGCTGCAGCACGCCTCGTGTTTAACCGAAAATAATTCTCCCATGTGACCCCCTCTTCCGAGACCTCCACTGGCTTCCTGCAGTGGCTCACATCAAATTCAAGACGATGCTACTGGCCTACAAAGCCATCAATGGAACTGCCCCTACCTACCTCCAAACATTAGTGAAACCCCACGCCCCTGCTCGAGCACTCCGTTCAACTACCTCAGCTGATCGACTGGTACCTCCATCACTAAAAGTAGGAAAAGGTCGGATGGCGAAATCTCAACTCTTCTCCGTTTTGGCACCGCAGTGGTGGAACGAGCTCCCTGCCAATGTCAGGATTGCAGAGTCACTCCCCATCTTCTGGAAGAGACTCAAGACCCACTTGTTCAGAGTTCACCTGAACCCTGCATAACCCTACCCTCATGCTCTTATTTGTTGTACGTCTTGGCACTTTGATTGCTCTTTGTAACTTGGCACTTAGTCAGAGATGTTGTGTACTCACAATGGTTAATCTAGCAATTGAAATGCTTGAAAACAACTTGTTCTGGTGACTTTCTTACTGTATTAGCAGGAATGAAATTTGTCACCTTTTTCACCTATGACAAATGTACTCTTTGTAAGTCGCTTTGGATAAAAGCATCTCCTAAATGCCCTAAATGTAAATGTAAAGTATAGTTCTATAGTATAGAGCTAACCCTAACACATGCCTTCATTCAGCCTGTGTACAGCTCTGTGATCACATTCCAGATGAGATTTCATTAAGAGGGCCCCACTTGTCAACACTCACAATAATCAACCTAAAACCCTCTGTCCTCAGTCATAATACAAATACAAAGAGAAGGGGGCTACGCTGAATGTATGACAGTCCCCTAGTGCTCATCAGGAGTAATTAAGGTGTTAGGTGTCACAGTAATAGTTAATGCATGGCCTGAGGCCTCTCTGTTTCTCAGGTCAGAGGTAACATGGGATATGTGGTTAGCAGACTAGCAGGTTGATGCACTGTTTACCCTAGGAGATGCACAGATAAACCAAAATGACACGCAATGCACACAACACTTTGCACTATCTATCTATTTTGCATTTTGCACTATAAACAGCAATCAAGGACGCTTACCACGTATGCATATAGGTTCTCACTCCTCACCGACCTGACTTAAGAGCTCGTACTTAAATTTAATTTATTGTTTATTGTTTGACTTTAGCCAGGCTCTTACTGCACATCTATCCCCTGTACTGCTGGTCACTGTGAATTTCTCCTAAGGGGGATTAATAAAGGAATATCTTATCTTATCTTATCTTAACACAAACACAATTATACACTGATACCCTTGTGTGAATGTCTAATGAGAGCATTTGAAAAGGTGAAGGGAGTGACTGGGGTGGAGTGCACAATGTCTGTGTGTTTTGAGACGACGATGATGTGGCAAACCTCCCCCCCCCTCCATTGCCCACATGCCCCCTCTCTCCCGACGTCTACCCACCGGCCAGCCCAACAGCCCTGCCCTGTATCCCTGCTCTGCTCTCTCTACTCTCACAGTGTCCCCATTCTTCCTGCAGCCCCAGCCAGTGTGGGATTGGAGGGATATATCCCACTCCTTCACACACAAGTTCTTGTTTTTGGACTTTTGGACCCCCCCCCCCCCCCCCCCCCCCCATCGCGCTCTCTCTCTCTCTCTCTACAGGGCCAATATCATACAGAGCTCTCTTATGGTCATCGGTTTCCATCACACATAAAGGTGTATTTCATTGAAAGTGCATAGTTGTAAACCTACCTGTTCAGTAGATGCGCAAATGGAAATCCAAATCATTTCATTTTTTTAAGGCCCCATTGTAAGAGACAAACAAAAAATAGATAAAGTACAACTTTATCATGAGGGTACATCATTTAAGCATTAATTATAGTTATTTATGTTAATTACTGTACCCTATACCCTTATATATAATATATATATATATATATATATATATATATATATATATATATATATATATATATATAAGACGGTGTATGTGGTTAGCAGCCTGGGTAGGTATGACATATATAATTAATATATATAGGCCTATATGTATGGTTTTTATTTCAAACTTTTACATTTGTGCCTACAAAAAAATTGATGATTTGAATTTCCATTCACATATCCATTGAACAGGTGCTAACACTTATGCACGAATTACTCTTTTGTGTCAGATAACTATAGATAACTAAACGCACACGATGTTTTATGCTTCCGCCATCCATGGAATTCGCATTTAATTTCTAGGCGTTTACTTGTTCAGACTGCACAAGCCGTCACAATACATTCAATGACACCGATCTTGAATGTGTGAATGAGTGCTTAACTAGTTGGAAATTAAATTCATTGACATCAAAGACGATCATCCTGTCATAACTATTGGAAAGATGCTTATGGAGAAAGCTTTTGAGACCCAGTGAACTGATCTGATAGTGCTCCGTTTGTCCAAGTTGTATTGAACGTTGTATTCACCCTTTACGTGTTTTACTGCTCGTGCCGTTCTTGCCAAAAGCACAACTCACAGCAGGCATAATAAGATAAGAGTAAGTTAGAGTATAGAGTAATAGAGTAAGTTGCCGAGAACTTAAGAGCCAAGCGGGCGTTTCTTCAGCATGTCCTAGAAACACCAACTGTTGAATCACGTTAGACAGTCCATCAGCACATCCACATAGATATTACACATTATATTACACATTATATATCACTCTTTAATACACTTATCCACATATATCTTACACATTAGATATCACTCTTTAATACACTTGTCACTTAACCTGCCACAACACGTCAGCCTCACTACTTCACTTCAGGACATTTGATCGTGCATTTGTTCCTTCCTTGTAAAACTTACCGTTCGAAGCTTTTTCACCCCAGACATCTTGTAGCAATGCTCCTCCTGCGGCCTCCAAACGCAAGAAGTTGCTCGTCAAAGCTTACGTGAAAATCTTCGGAGTGCTTCGTCCCTACAAAAAAGCAGCCTGTTATTTGAAAGGTCTTCGAAGACACGTAGCATTTCGCCGATCCCAAGCCCTTATTCGCTGATCCTCCTCGGCTGAAATCTGCATATTGTTGTGCTCGAACCAATACTGGACGCTTACGACACGACGGGGCTGCGCTTTACGCAAGGGGCTGGAAGACCTGAGAGGGGCTGGAAGACATCCACAGAGCAGACAAACTAGAGGAGCCGCAGAGAAAACAAGTATACATCACTTATTTGGTAAACCCGAGTCTTAATAGGTTAAAGCCGTCGACAGTAATCTACTGCATAGTGGAAGCCAGACATGGCTAGTGATTCAGGGAAATCCAGCTTCAAGTCATTTAAGAGGAAGAAATCAAGTGTAACTAATGGAATTGTGGTTCATTCTGATTGGTCATATATCGTGACGATTGGATTCACTGCACTGTGGTTATTTTCACAATAAGCACGCCAGGCTATACCATTCCTATATCTATCTATCTATCTATCTATCTATCTATCTATCTATCCATCCATCCATCCATCCACCTCTCTCTCATCTCTCTCTCTCTCTCTCTCTCTCTCTCTCTCTCTCTCTCTCTCTCTCTCTCTCTCTCTCTCTCTCTCTCTCTCTCTCTCCCTTCTATTTATCTATATAGGCTGGAGGAAATTACTAGGTCTTGCACCAGTGCTGTTGGTTCAAGCAGTGGGGGAAGACAAGGAAGAGCAGTTTTTTCCTACTGCAGGAAAGTCCAGCCCAATAGACTTGTCCCACTTGTCGCCACCACAGAGAGCAGTTATAGACTCTTTTCTGGTTCCAGAACTTTTCCAGGGGACTCCAGGTTTCACTACCAGGGTGGAACACATAATACACCTCAAGGAGTGAGTTCATGCAAGACAGCAATGCTACAGGATTCCTGAGATGTTAGTTACTAGGTGTCATGAGCTTTCTCTCTCAGCTCTGTTTGATCAGCCACACCTGTATCTACTCCTGCACTCATTAACCTGCCAGCTGCACTGCATTCCCTGTTAACCTCCCTCTGTATATAAGCCCTGTCTTTCAGTACCTCCTTGTCAGACCGTCTGCAAACCAGTACCTGTTACCCTGCCTGTCTTCATACGCCTCTGACTCTTACCTGTGATATCGGACCTGCTCAACTACGTCTTTGATCTTCTGCCCCGGTAACCGTGACCTGCCTTCTGCCTTATGACTATGAATACTGCCTAGCCCTTGCCTGTACCACTGCTACTATTCCATCTGCCAGCTCTCCTCTCCCTCGGCTGTGTGTGTCTTTACCCAGTGACTCCGGACCATCATCGAGTCTGCCCTGGAACCCACCCCGCCATCTCAGTGAGACGCCACTCAGCTCTGGAAACACACCCATACACCCCCTTTCCCCAAATCCTTCAATAAACTGTTTAACGTGACGCTCTTGTGGTCCTCTTCCTGTTTGGTGTCTGACACTAGGCTAGTACTAGGTTATCTAGTATAGAGGCAGAACTCATGTTGGGAGATAGGGACCATCGACTCCAGTGCCAAATAAGTATAGAACATTTAGGATCTGCATAGACTTGCATAGGTTGTTGAACTCTGCGTCCAAATTTGATCCCTACCCAATGAAGAAGAAGAAGAATTACTGATTTGATCCCGTGAGGGAAATTTGGTCTTCTGCATTTAACCCAATCGTGAATTAGTGACACACTCAGAACACAGTAATTCTTCTTCTTCTTCTTTGGGTAGGGATCAAATTTGGACGCAGAGTTCAACAACCTGAAGCACACAGTGAGGTGAAGCACACACTTAAACCCGATGCAGTGAGCTGCCTGCAACAGCGGCGCTCGGGGAGCAGTGAGGGGTTAGGTGCCTTGCTCAAGGGCACTTCAGCCATGCGCACTGGTCGGGGTTCGAACCGGCCACCCTCCGGTTACAAATCCAAAGCCCTAACCAGTAGGCCGGCTGCCCCATCAAAGTAGGCCGGCTGCCCCATCAAAGGGGAGGGGGTGAGGGGATCGGTTCTCTGCTTTTGACCCATCCTATATCACATAGGAGCAGTGGGCAGCCGTGGTCAGCGCCCGGGGAGCAAGTTGGGGTTCAGTGTCTTCCTCAAGGACACTTCGACATGCGGACAGTTGGAGGAGGGAATCAAACCGCCGACCCTACGGTTAGAGGACGACCCTCTCTACCTACTGAGCTACTGCCGCCCTCAACAATAAATGCCTAGAATAGATGATTTGTTGGAGAAGGTGGGCAGGGCAAAGTGGCCTTGCTCTAGGAGCTCTGGAGTTTACAGCCTTCAAGACACCTCTGGCCTCTTTCAAAGTCAAAGTGAAAGTAGCTTTATTGTCAATCCCTTCACATGGCAAGACATACAAAGGAATCAAGGACGTTTCTCACCCTCCCACGGTGAAACAGATAAAGTGCACAGGCACAACAGGCAGGACACGACATTCTGAATACTAAAAGTACACATAGAATTTCTACAGATAAGATTTTGTTTTAAAAAGATAAAAATAAATATGCTATTTCAGTTCAGTAAGGCCATTGTGGCAACATGGCGCACTATGTTTCAGAGACTTCTGGATGACATACTGAGGGATACATTGTGGCAGCTTACCTGACGATCAATCCAAACAAATGTAGGTTTACCAAGAGACAGGTAAAGTACCTCTGGTATGTCATAGGACAATCAGCTCATATCCTATCCCAAGCACCCAAGAAGCAGCTCAGGTTCCTCCTTGGCCTGGTGGTACAGAAGTTGTTCTGACTGACCTGAAAAAGGCACCCAGCCAGTTGGACAGAAGAGTGTGACCAGGCCTTCATGGTCACGCTCCAGACGTGTAAACCCTTCACCATTGCAGACTGCTGCTTCAGGAGTGGGCCTAGAAGCTCTCCATCCTCACCAAGAGGATGGAGAGGACCCGAGTCCTGTCGCTTTCCTGAGTCGCAAGCCATTCTACAGAGGCGAGATCTTCCAGGATGGAGGAAAGGGTTCAGGTAGAGTCTCAGAGATGTAATCAGCTGGGATGACGATGCAAACTGGAAACTGAGACTGCTGAACCGGACGAGTGATGTCAATACAAGTAGAATAATGCAAGCACATTGAATTGGTTGACATGATTGAGCTCTGTGATGGGGGCATAGCTCAGTGGGTAGATCCCTACCTCAACCAAGTGGTCGGCAGTAGCTCAGTGGATAGAGTGGGTGAAAGAGCGGGTCGTCCACTAACCATAGGGTCGGTGGTTTGATCCCCACCTCCAACTCTCTGCATGTCGAAGTGTGCTTGAGAAAGACACTGAACCCCAACCCCCAAGGCCTGAACATAGCAGCCCACTGCTCCCATGTACTGATTATTCCATGTACTCATTAAAGTACGTCTGTCTGTCTGTACTGCGAAAAAAATCGTTCCCATATCTAAAAAATAGAATGACCAATAAATAAATCAATCATTTATAAAAAAAGATATGTATAACTAATAATAACTACTACCTATTAACAATAAACACTGAAAGGTTCTCTCTGGTCCTTCTATGGGTGGCAGCCTAAGGGATAACATGTTATCTTTGATTGATTGATAGGCCTACCTACATTTATGAAGAACAAATCAGATGGATTATTTCTGCCCAGCGACTCGTCCTCATGAAATTCTCCAACTGCATTATTTGGCCGACACAAAGCTTTCAATTCCCCGTCGGTGATTTGGCATTGCCCCACTTCAGCAGCTTCTATTCTATATTTTGCTGTGAATTATGTTTTCCCTATGATAGTGTGGCTACACATTGTGAAGTAACCCAGATATTAATCCCGCACATACACGCTCATTTATTTCTCATTTAAATGCACACAAAGCAGTGTAATCAATCATTTATAAAAAGATATGTATAACTAATAATAACTACTACCTATTAATAAATTACCATGTCTTTGGTCCTCCCACTTGTTTGGAGAAATGGAAAATGTATTCTACCTAAAAAAAACCTGAATACAAATCAAGGCTTTATGTTCCATTAATACTGTGCCATTAATATACTTTGCCATTACTGCGCTTCCTTGCCAACATGAAGGTACAGTCGGCCATGTGAAGCAACTGCACTTTCTTCTGAACAAAGTTTAAAACCCACAAATGAACCGTTAAATTGACTTATAGAAGCTATAACTAAGGCCTTGGGACTCCCAGACAAACCGTTGGGGGTTTCACACCCACAACTGTCCATTACAGAACCCCTGAGCAAGACGACCAGGGCCCTGACCCCTACAGCCCCTCTCCTGCTCCTCATGGATGACCCCTACAGCCCCTCTCCTGCTCCTCATGGACGGCCTGCTCCTCATGGACGGCCTGCACCTCGCTTCACGCCGGCTTTGGTAAATGGCGCCTGCTGAATAACTAGCGGTCGGTGCTTTTGCTACTCATGCCGACCCGGCACTCCTTCTCAAAGTCACAGTTGTGCAGCAGCCGGCGGTAGTGCGTCTTGACGTCGTGGTACAGCGGTGCTGCCACGCCGCCAGCCAGGCCAGGGAACGCCAGCGGGGCCTCGTTGAGCAGCGCCCGCACCCTCAGCTCGCCGCCGCAGTCGTACAGAGCCACGGCCAGGTTGGCCGCGTAGGGCAGCAGGCGGCTTGTGCGGAAGGCGCGGCCCGCCTGTGTGGCGTAGTTGGCGGCCGTCAGCCCGTCCCGGTCCTGGAAGAAGCCCAGCAGGGTGAGCAGGGGGAGGAGGGTCTCAGCGTGGCCCACCTGGATGCTCACCACCACGGACACTGGCTGGCCCCACCTGGGGGGGAGAAGGGTTCACACATTTGTGACATATGAACCTGAAGGAATGGTGAACAGGACAGAATTCATATATAGCGCTTTTCTAACCTGGGACCAGCCAGCGCTTTACAATTAGTGGCTCAGCCGTTCATGCACACGTTCACACAGCGATGGCGAGGCAGATCAAATGCATACAAATCAGGGAGGGTGCACTACAATTAGCTAGGAGGAGCTACGAGGACCTGTGTGTGTGTGTGTGTGTGTGTGGGGGGGGGGGACCGGTTCTACCTCCTGAGCAACAGAACTACAACACATATGAACAAAATGAGCATAGAGAACAATATAGAATAGGCTAGTACACAGAGCGTACCCAGAGTTGGCCCATAAGAGTCCTTGAGTCCTCACAAACATGTGAAATAAATAATAGAAATAGTCTGTGAATATTCCATTCAAGGTTTGATTTTTGTGCCATTGAACTGTGAAGTATTTCCAGGAGTTTCAAAGAGACAACTATAGGCCAATGATTGAATGATTGACTACCTCTGCAGACCACAAAATATTTGTGCCCCCAAAACGCTAAATTCTATTCTGATTTGAATTTGGGAGGACTTTGTGTAAATATACAAATATTTGCCACTTTTCTGATTTTATTCCCTCTGAAAAGCAAGGCGCCCTGACGCTTACCTGCTCCATCACGACACGTATCTGAAATCACTGCAAGTCTCTGTGAATAAACGTGTCTGCTAGATGAGTAAATATCAAAATAAACATATCATTGACATATGGGACAGTGTCTGTGTGTGTACCAAAATGATGACTTGGAAACTTACTTGCTCTCTTCTGCTGCTTTGTCTAGCCGACTGAACAGGTCATGGAACAGAATGCAGCTTGACTTGCTGTTAATCTCGTACCCATAGCTTCTTTTCCAGTATTGCTTCAAGTCATTTGCATATTCCATTACCTGTTGTAAACCCCAAAGGACAATACCACAACCTGTATTCAAACCAGAAATTCAAGCCAAACAAGAGGCTATATATATCCTCTTGTAAAAAAAAAGTTGTAAGCGGAGTCAGTGGATAAGCAAACACATGCTTTGAAACCAATCAACAATAGTTTTTTGACTGTTACAATGTAGAGTCCAGCCACTGTTATGATGAAGTACAATTAGGTGGTATACACTGTTGAACAAATAATAAAAAATGTCACTTTTGAAAACGTCGGCCATTGCCAAACTAGTAATATGAATAGATATGAATATGAATAGATATAGATAGATAGATAGATAGAATGAATGAAGATACCTGGGCATCGACTTCATCAAAGACGCTACACCAAGGAGAGGTCACTGTCTTGATTGCAAACTCATAAGCACACAAATGAAACGCAGCTCCTGTCATATCTGTGGGATGGAAAGGCAAGATCACAAGTCAGATGGCATAACACTTTAGTGTTACTTTGGACACACATGTAATATTTGTTATTTTGATATACATTCCCATATTTCAATATCATATTGTATTGCCTTGCCTAATTCTTGTGTTTACATTTATTTAACCCATTTTATTTCTATTCTCCATTTGTTAACATTTGTTTTTTTGTATTTCCACCTTCAGCAGAACAATCAACTTGTGTTTTGGGATCATAAAGTACTCTAAATTCTACTAGGCGTTTCCAGTATTTATTTGGATTTTGTTTTAGTGATCCCACTGTGTTTGCACACACAGGTGTTTTTAAGCTTTTAAGTACTCTAAAGTACTCCTCCATGCTGGTGTGGCCACACCATCAACACCATCAACATGACTAGCCACACCATCAACACCATCAACATGACTAGCCACACCATCAACACCATCAACATGACTGGCCACACCATCAACATGACTAGCCACACCATCAACATGACTGGCCACACCATCAACATGACTGGCCACACCATCAACACTATCAACATGACTGGCCACACCATCAACACCATCAACATGACTGGCCACACCATCAACATGACTGGCCACACCATCAACACTATCAACATGACTGGCCACACCATCAACACTATCAACATGACTGGCCACACCATCAACACTATCAACATGACTAGCCACACCATCAACACCATCAACATGACTGGCCACACCATCAACACCATCAACATGACTAGCCACACCATCAACACTATCAACATGACTAGCCACACCATCAACACCATCAACATGACTGGCCACACCATCAACACCATCAACATGACTGGCCACACCATCAACACCATCAACATGACTGGCCACACCATCAACATGACTGGCCACACCATCAACACTATCAACATGACTGGCCACACCATCAACACTATCAACATGACTGGCCACACCATCAACACTATCAACATGACTAGCCACACCATCAACACCATCAACATGACTGGCCACACCATCAACACCATCAACATGACTAGCCACACCATCAACACTATCAACATGACTAGCCACACCATCAACACCATCAACATGACTGGCCACACCATCAACACCATCAACATGACTGGCCACACCATCAACATGACTAGCCACACCATCAACACCATCAACATGACTGGCCACACCATCAACATGACTGGCCACACCATCAACACCATCAACATGACTGGCCACACCATCAACACCATCAACATGACTGGCCACACCATCAACACCATCAACATGACTGGCCACACCATCAACATGACTGGCCACACCATCAACACCATCAACATGACCCCGCGCTCAGGCCTTGTGCCTTCAGCTTACCACACTGCCCCACCTGCTGCACACATCACTCCTTAGAATAAAGGATTAGAAATGACATCAAATATAGAATACAATAATAATAATACTAATACATACACACAAACTGAATATATGAAACATACTGAAACACAATTTCTAATCATTTGCACATCCCCTTATTTAGCAAACCTTAGCTGTATGTGATGTGCTGGAATAGGAATTGGTTCCTAGAGAAATGATGCAGTCACGTCAAGTGATTCTGCATCCAAATACAAATCATAATTTTAAAGATTGAGAGGTTGATATGAAGATTTACCATCAACTACATGGTCACATAGGTGTCACATGATCACCTCGATAAAGTCTGGTCTCACTTGTAACACTCCTCGACCAGAGGAACTGAGGCTGATCACAATCTGGAAGTCTGCACTTTGTAAATGTATCTATTAGCGGCCTCTGGTGGCCAGCTTGTAGCTACATTTACATGTTTAATACTTGTATTGTCATCATGAACTCATTGTATGTTGTTTTTGCTTGTTCATGTTTGCATGGGAAGCACCGTATCACTAGACTGATAGAACACATGTCATGTGTAATGGAGCCAACCTGCGCTGATGAGGTCGTATGGCAGTCCCAGGCGGTCAGCCACCTTCTCCTTCACCCTCTGCATCTCCGCTCCTGAGTTGAACTTGTCGAGCTCGACCAGAGCAGCGGGGTTTCCGTCCACTTCCTCAACAAACCGGGTGCAGATATCAAAGAACCGCATCAACGTGTCGTTCAGCTGATGCCCAACTTCCTCTGGGGATAAATGGATGTCAAATAATTAACATATAGGCTATCATGGGATCGATAGAATATACAGTGTCAACACATATACACTACAGTATGGGACAATTGTTCTTGTCTCACAATATATGAAATCAATCATAACATTGATTTGAAGAATTCAAGAAATAGTATGATGGGGAATACATATACGTGTACCAAATATAATAACAAAATACAAAGCATGCTGGTCACAAACACAATGCCATAATATTTTCACCATCCTTCCATATAGACACACGCACACGCACACGCACACGCACACACACACACACACACACACACACACACACACACACACACACACGTGTCTGTGTTTTTGAATATATATATTTATAGAATATATATAGAAAAGATCATTTCCTCGTCGCACCTTCAACACCCCATAGGTCTGTGAGTCCTCTCTTGAAAGCCAAGGTGCTGTTAACGCACCTGTGCTTCGAGCTGGTGGTGAATCGAATCTTTCCACCTCGCAGCATCTCCCTTGACAATAAAGATGGAAAAAGCTTGGACAACCTAACGGCCAAATGCCTGTGATCCTGTACACCCTTCTCCGCAAGCCGTCCATCCATGTCTTCGGTGTACCACATGTCGAAGTTCTCCTTTATCTCACGCACCCAACTGTCTTCTCCAGAAGCATTGCGTAAAACCAGGTTGTAGAGCGTCTGCATCTTCTTCACGTTCTTGCTCGTTGGGTACCGTGTCCCATGGCGTATTATGGCAGTCATATGAATGTGTCGACATTCTGCAGAGAGGCCTAACACCGACGTGTTAACAGCATCTATGTCCTCGATGAGATGTGGATTCACTTCTTCATACCTTCCTTTTGTGCTGAAGAACCGAGCAATGGTTGGGAAGCCCAAAGTATCGTCCGCCTCTGCATTATTAGGCATAGGCCTACAACATGTAATAGCGCTTAGATATAAATACAAAGTATACAAAGTGCACACCAAAACGATCCCACGCATCGTGTCGCATTAAAGTAGCAGTCTGGGCGGACGTTGTGGTCAGCTGATGTGTTGTGAAAATGGCTAAAAGAGTTCACAGTTTCCTCATATTCCTCGTATCCATAGAGGAAGAGGTGGATGCGCAAATATCATGTGATATATTTCCATAACATGTTAAGAAGTTAATAATAATACATTATAACAAGAAAACGTATAACAGTCCGATGGTGGTGTTGAATTTGATGATTGAGGTCCATTTGGCATTGGACATATCTATAAATTTGTTTTATATGGTGAGCTTTTTCCGATTGCTTTGATGTGTTTCCAATTATTATTTCGTGGTTTGGTATGAGGTAATTCACTGAGACGCTTAACTACCAACGCATTGTTTTTTTATGCTAATAAAAGTTAACCGAAAAAATAAAATAAAAAAAAGACTTAAAAAAATCAACAATTCTATAAATCGCCTATATGCAGTCGTATTCCTACTACAAAGTAGCGACCCACTACTAATGACACATATATCACCAAGGTATTCCACATCACGGTCAACGTCACGTGGTTCCAGCGGGGCACTTTCTGCGTGGCGTGACGCGATGACGTCACGGGAACTCCCCCCACTCTCTGACGTCACTCCGACAGTCCGCTAACCCACGACAACACAGGAGCCACTACGTTTACTATACCTGCCAGCCGCTTATCTGGGAGCCCTACGTCCATTTGTTTTGTACATTTCATTTCACATGTAATTCCATCTGTCTGATTGGTTCATGGTTGGCTTTCATGTGGACAACGAGATCGACGATTTATGCCATTTTCAGTGGTTCGAGCTACAAGTCTCCCCCCGATGTGTAACGCTCTTGCGGTAAGTGTCATGTAGGCTCTTATTAAATACACACCATTTTTGCGAAAGCGTGCTTTGGGCTGATGCACAATACGAACTTTGTGATGACGAATGCCACCTCCTAACCGACCGCGATGGCACATTAGGTGTCCTTGCGTGGCGATATTGCGTGAATAGTCGGGCTAACGCGTCCCTCTAATCGTGAATCCATACCAGACTAGTGCTGGCTCTTCAAGCCCTCTCTGATCTGCTGTAAGCCACAGGGTGGCCTGTCTTAGGGTGGCCTGTCTTCCCAGCTGGAATTCACCTTTTGTGGGTACAACTAAACGGATCACAGCCGTGAAAGTTTATCAGCTGGCCAAAGAGACACACCTTTCTTGCATGACATCCCTGGTTTAGGAGCTCCGTGGAGAATAGAAGCTATACAAGCTGGGTCAAAGCAGTCGTTGCTGTGGACGAGAACAGATGACAAGTTATCTCCGTTGGCGGGTTCAGGTGCATCTTTAATTAGAAATGAAGGTGTTGCGGAAGCTGAAGTGACACAAAGTGGGCCGGATACGACCTGATGATCGCCAGTGTGCAGCATGTTAATGTCATTAGTTGTGTCTCTGGCAGCGTGGTTCACCGTGCAGAGCAAGCTTCATTGCCAATGCAAAGCGTGTCGGACTGTGAACAAGCCGGCATTTATGCGTGCTGTAGGGACCGTTTTGAAGTCTGCCTCGTATAGCTGTTCCAACTGGGAAGCAACCAAAAACCTACACAAACTGTATGACAGCCATTTCATTGTCCACATTCCTGGAAAATGCATGTCCATGAGCGTTTTCACTTTAGTGCAACAGATCGCAGGTTAGTGTCGGAGGTGTAGGCCTAAACATACACGTTGAACTACTGTGGACAGAAAACAATAGGCCTATGTTGCACAATGTCAGTGTTGTGATCTGAAATGATATGAAATAGGCCTACGTTTCCAGAATGTATTCTAGAGGTCTAGTTGGATCATGGTACAGTGATATTCTTTCTGGCACGAGATCTTTCAACCCATGAGGAACATCTCAACTCCAAGTTGTTTCAAAGTTATTATCGATGATTTATTTTACACAAGAGTGGTTATGCCTTAACCACCTACCATATTGGTAGGCCTATTAACAGGCATAATAGGCTATATTTACAATATCATTGAATGATTTTGTCTTGTTTATTGTAGCCTAAGTAAAGATGTATGTAGGTAAAGTGTTGCAGATCTCCTGACACCTGTGGATAATTGGAAATCAATATTGACGTTGAACTTAGTTCACCCCATCAGACCTTCTCGTTGTGCAATTCAGATACACAGTGATATTGATATATTGATTCAAAAGATTGAATGAAATCGTCCATTTGTTGATACTCTGTTTACCCAGTGAAGTGCTAATTAGCCAATGAGATTGTTGTTTAATCTTAAGCAATGCCTATCTCTCCAGCAAATAACAGGGCCTTAGGTTTAGATTGGTGTAGGTGAGGCATTTGGTTGTCCACTCTATATATATATATCATTTTTTTCAATGTCCTCCACACAACTTGAGTGGCCTGCAAAAAATGTTGCATAATTCTCCCGTTTGTACTCCACTGACACTGCATGCTGCTGCCAGGGTGTCGCGTTCCAATGAACTGAACCAGG
This sequence comes from Urophycis tenuis, assembly GCA_036785325.1. Taxonomy (NCBI): domain Eukaryota; kingdom Metazoa; phylum Chordata; class Actinopteri; order Gadiformes; family Phycidae; genus Urophycis; species Urophycis tenuis. The sequence goes on along the minus strand of JAXIVH010000004.1, from coordinate 17,155,029 downwards.
ATGCTAGTGAATGAAGCCCCCACCGGAGAGACACTGTTTGTAGTGGCATGACAAATAGGTAATGGTAACAAAAACCTGGTGGCGCTGAATTGGGTCCAAAACGAGTCTGTGACGCTGATCTCTATGGGGAACCGTAGAAGCATTGGTGGAGGGCATGCTCAGACCAAAGCCAAGCCTGAAGATCCCTCTTCAGGATTCCTGCTCTGAACATGTCTTTGCAAAGGGCGGTGGTGGCGTTGCTTAAGTCAGACTGAGCTTCGTAAATTGGTAGAGCCATCCGCCATGGCCGTGGCCCTTTTGTTTTGGAAGATCCCCTTTCCCTCTACAGTTGTTTTCCACATGTAGGCTCCCAGCCACCGCCTCTCTGACAGGTTGTTGACATGCTGTGCGCTGGCTGTGTTCAGACTTGACGTGTTGGTAAGTCGCTGCCGCGGTCACAGGGGGCTCTGCTCATTACCAGATAACACCTGCCTGCATGATGTTTATTTCACTACTTAGCCCTGCTCTCTGGAGTATCCGCGCCACGTGGTAAGCAACCCGCTGTCCTCTCTGTCCCTTCCCCTGGGAAACTTGCAAGATCATGTTTTTTTGTGGATGGTGGAGTTCCGTTAAGTAATCACATTGTTGTAATGCTGAGATGTACAGATATCATGGGATTGCTCTTTTGCACAGACCGATAAACGTCAAGACACACTTCCTACTGCATACTTACTAACTAACATAGCCAACATGTAGACAAGTGAGTAATATTACACAAGGTGGGTTACAGATAACTTTTCGTGAAACTTTTTTTGCCTCTTAAAAAAACTATAAACCAGGAATAGTCCAACATGAAATAGTCAATGCTTTCGTTTAGCTCCTTGGCTTGTAAGATGTCTCTCAGAGCTTTGATTAACACCCACTTTCGCGCGAGCTCTTTTTATTTCCTTCTGTTCCACGTTTGTGTTGAAATCCAATAGTGACCTAAATTACATTCCATTGATTGCTGTCTGGAACCACACTGGTTAGCTAAAGTGATACCTATTGCACGCTAGATGCCTAGTTACTTGAAGTGGCGTGATATGTGGTGCAACAATTTCTGAAGCCAGACCAGATATCTGTAATCAGATATTACATAACCAGACACATTGTGACCCACCATTCTCTGCCGTTCACACACAGAGTACGCACAACACTCTAATTACTAAGGGCTCTCCCAATACAATAAGGAATTCAAGGCTATTCAAGGCTACTATTTGAGGAAAATGGCTCGACAACATCATTTTCTTGGCACTGGCGGCAATAATACTCCTTTTAATTTTAAATGAAAGTAGGTTAGCCGTTCCCTGCTATCCAGGAACTGTTTATGTATTATGTAATATTAGTATTATATTATGTCATTTCACTCGACGCAGCTTGAGTGTAGGACTGGTTTTAGGAGAGTTTGTCCTCATCTCTCTAGTACCTTCACTCAGATGATCTATTTGAAACATTATGCAATTAAAGAATGTACCTGTAGGTGGTATGTAGTGAGTAATACATGAAAACAGGTTAATGACCATGATTAGAATTAATAGGATGATACATAAATTATTTCTAAAGCATTTCAGCTAGAGCAATCTGCCAGTAGATCAGAGCTTGGTGGATTGTATTCCTGTCCTTTCCCCTTTCTGAAACCTGACAAGCAAGATATGGCCCAGGCTACAACAACAATGGCCACATTAACTGACAACACAGCCAAATTACTTTTAAGTCTTTACCGTTAGTTAGCTAGCTAGCTCTGGTTGATTTTTGTTTGTTGGTTTGTTTTCAGGATCTAAGTGCTTGTACAGATCAAGCGAGTTTGCATACTTGTGGCAAGTCAGTGGCTGATATGAGCAAATGCAAATCATCCATCCATTATTGAGCGCTCCAGGCCTCATTTGTTTTTCAGTGTCCGATTTCATGATTGGTCCAACCATTCGGGCAGACTTCTGCTGAGATTCTGCCATCTTAACGTCACTTGGATGAATTCATCCAATACTAAGAACTAACCTTTTTTTGCTAAATAGCCCCAGAACATGTGTGTGATTGTTGGGTTTGTGGTTCTACAATAGGCTGTTAAATGTACAACTGACATGATGCTGTAGCCCAGTGTTGGGTCAATAATTGCTTTGCCCTTTCCACCAGCTCTGTGTGGTGCTTAAAGAGGCAAGGGGTAAAAGGAAACAAGGGTGCATGAAGCGAGCTCTGCACCTGTAGCACCTCTACTTTTCTTTTTGGAGTGTTTTTTGACTAAGACTCTTGGGACCACGGTTTCACAATGCTTGGAGAAAGAGGAACCGCCCCGCAGGAGACCCAAAGGTCAGAGAAATGACGGCTAAAAGGCAGCTATTCACAAGCTTGAAAAGGCTGGCTTGAGCAGGATTTTATCTTTTGTTTGGCTTTAATGTCACCACATTGTTGTCTCATTTTGTAACCAACGTCATTTTTCTAACGCTGCTTTTGACCTAAATAAAGATAAAAAGGAATAACATAATTGAGGCAAATGTAGTGCGGAACTTATGTACACCGGACAAGTTCCATGTGAGTAGGTTGATATGGAAAACATCAACCTATTGTATCTACCATGTTGGATACCATACAGACCCACTGGGCATGGGGCTGAGCTTCTATGTTATGCAGGATTTCTTTGTTTTTACATATTTTTGTATGTTCAGACTTAAAGTCTCCAAATGCATTTTCTGCCAAATTTCCCTTTCAGACCTGCTTTCGTAAACTCGAAGGGGTTCTAAAATAAGCAACTCTGCTGTGCTCATAGTTCTGAAATGTACTCCTTTAAACATCACTCTACTTGATGGACAACTCCACCTCTCTTTGGCCACAGAGAAGGTGGAACTTGTGGATAGTGGTGAAGAGGAGCAGGTTGAAGGGGGAGAAGCTGTTCAGGCAACCGTAGGGGAGTTGTGAGGCACAGTAGAAGGGCAGGTACGAAATCCTTGTGAATAATGGGAGCTGGAAGTGTTCCCGGTTGGGCGGTTCCTCAAAGACAGACAGGAAGTGTTGCGAAGGCAAAAGAGGGAAAAGTCAATTACAGAGAAGGTGAACGTTCCTGTTGGAGAAATGTGTCGGGAGTCATTCTCCTCCACCTTTTTATTTGTTTTGTTTTTGAAGCAGGTGAGAAGGAATTGAAGGAGCGTGCTCTGGGTAATTTCTGTACCTCATATGCCTTTTATAAAGGTTTGGAATTTAGTTTAGGACATTTTAAACACTAAAAACGTATGCATTGTTATTTTATTCATTTTTGCATAAGTACATGTGTTGATTAGCTCTACGGCGATTTCTCATGGGTTACAAGTTCAGCACCATCCACACGCACGCACACACACACACACACGTGCGCGAGATGTATGATTATGTGCAAGAATGTAGCACTCTGGATTCCTGAAGAGCATGTCAGGGGTTGTGATTCAGAGTGTGGACATTGGATTTAAAGTGTGTTTGTTCAACACATTGCCTCATGCTGCGGTGAGGTAGAATAGTGATGTTGGAACCATTGTCCTAGGGAACCCTTAGCTTACTTACCCAAGGTCCTTTCGGTGTCAGCCAAGGTGTAGGTAACGTCCCTACACCTTGGCCGACACTGATAGGACACTATCTGTACACTTTGTGGTATATATACAGTATACCATTGATACTGCACCTTATCGATTTCTTTCATTGTGTGCACATTTCTGTCCGTCGGTGGTAGTTTGTCCTGTCTATTGTTCATGTGATGTACCTGGACAATGCACACAATAGACAGGATTTTGTTCAATTTGCAAAAATGTTGAATGTCTGTACGTCAACCATGCCTTGTCCTGTATGTCTTATTGCCACTGAAGTGTTATGTTCTGGAAGAACTCTGTGATGGCCATGTCTTTCCTCAAATAGGCAGCGTTTGAATATTGTTTCCTCAAGTAAACGATAGCTCTTATCCCCTTGATCCCTTCAGTTTAAATTTCAAAGGAATCCATGGAAATTTTGAACTGAAGAGAAAACAAAAAGAACCCCTTTGAATGGACAAGCTCACCTGCATTTGAATGACATTGGTATAGTGTCACTGTAACACACTGGAACTATAAATGTATGGAAATGTACTTCCTAAAGGTAATGGCTCTTTGCTTAACTACTGAGTTATGATTTTTGCTTTTGTAAAGAAGAAGAAGAAGAAGATATAATATTACCTAATAAGAAGGTAAAATATTCATTCAAGAAACACCACACAGGAAGCTATATGAAGTGGTCACTCAAGCATCTCCTTCATGACAATCTCATCCACATATCTTTGAAGCTTTTAATGTTCAAATAGGATGCGAATGTTCAACCATAATTAACTCCACACGCCTGAAAATCTTTACTATTATGGCCAAACTTTTAATCATTTAGTCTTTGGTCTGTGGATATGGTTGGTTTGACAGTCTTGTGTACACTTCAGTATATATTACACATGGACAACATACATTTCCTTAGAGGAAAATCTATTTAGATCAGTATGACCTTTTGATTTGAAGTAGGACTGCTCCTGTGTCCATGTCCTTCATTGTAGTATTGTTTATTAACATGAACACACACACACACACACACACACACACACACACACACACACACACACACACACACACACAAGAATAAGTCTAAGTCTGTGCAGTTAACACATATTTTGGTTGTATGCTTTTCTGTTATTGAGTCACTCCCGGCACACTGAGGTTAATAAAGTTTACCTGAATAGGGATTTTATTATTTGCACGCTTATTCGCAGAGCAAAGGTCCCTGCCAGGCTGCACCATTTAACGGTTGTTAATCTTAACTTAATTATACATTGTAAACAGAACAACATATGTACGCTCTCTCTCGCTCTCTCTCTCTCTCTCTCTCTCTCTCTCTCTCTCTCTCCCTCCCCCTGCCTCACCTCTGAAATCTGTAGCGAGCCAATCAGCAACGGCTTTGCTCTGTGCTCCCTCTTGCAGTGCTCTGACGATGCTCAAAGAATCTTTTATTGATTTTAATTTATTATTGCAACCCCGTTCGAGAGTTTGTGTCACATATTACACAGCTTTTGTATCAATAGCGTTAGAGGCCGGGAGTTGCCAGGTGAAGGCGGCAGAAGGCTGCTGGTTTGCAGGTGTTTGTGTGAGCTGCATGCTATCCCATGTTAAACCCATTAGCCAAGTCCTGCTTTTGTTTAACCTGCCCTACATAAGAGTGGGGGCATCAACGTTTTTATGCTAGGCTTGAGTAAAAACGGTATAGCCAATATAGTCTGAACACGGTCTGCAGGCAGACGATAAATGCAACGAACACAAAGTCAACAACATAGAAGTACATAGAAGAAACATTTGAACACCCTTAAACGAGGGTCTATAGAAGCCTCAGCCCTGAAGAAAACACAGTAATACACTGCAGAGACAGTTTGCTGCAGCAGGGCTATACTAGGAGAATGTGAGGAGGAAGTTGGGAACAAAGCTGGAATTGTGTTTTATCCAGTTAATTGGTTTAACGTGGATGTTTTTAACTACTACTATTGTAGTTGATGTGTTGTTATGATTGTATATATCCACGTGTGAAAAGACAACAAAGCATGTCTTATACCCCTGACTTGGGGACGTTTCCCCAGTGTTTCCCTGCCAGCTGACAGCAGTGTTTTGAGCTGTTTGCTGGTGAACACTGTGTGCTCTGTGGGCTGAGATGTTGGGCTCCTGGCCCTCCTGATGGGAGATCTGTTCCTCCTCCTCTCCGACAGACAGACAGACAGACAGACAGACAGACAGACAGACAGACAGACAGACAGACAGACAGACAGACAGACAGACAGACAGACAGACAGACAGACAGACAGACAGACAGACAGACAGACAGACTGACTGACTTTGCCGCTGAGCAGTGTGGCTACAGCACCACTGAACCTGGGGAAGCTTGTATTGGCAGTGATTGGTCATGCTTTGATCAAGTGGTTAAAACAAGCCTCTGGGTAGCGCTAAAGCCTCTAAATGTATACTAAAGGAAGAAAGCAGAAATCTCGATGATGATTCACTTGGGATGGATAAGGTGTGTTACTCTTTGTACTCATGACTAAAGCACACAGGATGTAAGGAATCAGAAGTGTTTCCATGCTGAGGGAATTAAAGTTGGGGAACCTTCCACTGGGAACTTTAGTGCATCAGTTATTGTTGTATTTTTTTGTTAAAGATCTTTGAATGATGTAAATAATTCATACAGTCTATATGCACTATGAGATGGATCCTGCAGGAAGCCAATGTCAATGTTCTTTTTGTATTTTTCAATGATTCAGAGCTCTGCCAAGTGACAAACACAAGCTTGTGGTATTTGGTGTGCTTTGGTGTGGGTTGGTGTGGGTTGGTGTGGGGTGGGTTGGTGTGGTGTGGGGTGGTGTGGGGTGGGTTGGTGTGGGGTGGGTTGGTGTGGGTTGGTGTGGGGTGGGTTGGTGTGGGTTGGTGTGGGTTGGTGTGGGTTGGTGTGGGGTGGTGTGGGTTGGTGTGGGTTGGTGTGGGTTGGTGTGGGTTGGTGTGGGGTGGGTTGGTGTGGGTTGGGTTGGTGTGGGTTGGTGTGGGGTGGGTTGGTGTGGGTTGGTGTGGGTTGGTGTGGGGTGGGTTGGTGTGGGGTGGGTTGGTGTGGGTGGGTTGGTGTGGGGTGGGTTGGTGTGGGTTGGTGTGGGGTGGGTTGGTGTGGGTTGGTGTGGGGTGGGTTGGTGTGGGTTGGTGTGGGTTGGTGTGGGTTGGTGTGGGGTGGTGTGGTTTGGTGTGGGTTGGTGTGGGTTGGTGTGGGGTGGGTTGGTGTGGGTTGGTGTGGGTTGGTGTGGGGTGGTGTGGGTTGGTGTGGGTTGGTGTGGGGTGGGTTGGTGTGGGTTGGGTTGGTGTGGGTTGGTGTGGGGTGGGTTGGTGTGGGTTGGTGTGGGGTGGGTTGGTGTGGGTTGGTGTGGGTTGGTGTGGGTTGGTGTGGGGTGGGTTGGTGTGGGTTGGTGTGGGTTGGTGTGGGTTGGTGTGGGGTGGGTTGGTGTGGGTTGGTGTGGGTTGGTGTGGGGTGGGTTGGTGTGGGTTGGTGTGGGTTGGTGTGGGGTGGGTTGGTGTGGGTTGGGTTGGTGTGGGTTGGTGTGGGGTGGGTTGGTGTGGGTTGGTGTGGGGTGGGTTGGTGTGGGTTGGTGTGGGTTGGTGTGGGGTGGGTTGGTGTGGGTTGGTGTGGGTTGGTGTGGGGTGGTGTGGGTTGGTGTGGGTTGGTGTGGGTTGGTGTGGCCGCAGACCCCAGCAGCTCTGAAGATGGGAGGCTCAATACATCGTGTTTTACGTTTCCTCTTTTCTTTCTTTATCTGGGTTTACAGGACCCACATCAGACATGAGATGAGGAACCTCACCTAGCCAAGACGGCTGGGAGCTCGCTGCATCCGCCCCGACCTTTGACCCCACCAGAGAAGGCGTGACGGTTAAAGTGGTGTGGTGGGTGTTGGTGGTTCCCTGGTCGTTGATGGTCCAGGAACGCCATGCGCAATACCTCGCCAGAACTCGCCACAGACCCGTAGACTCTCAAACGTCCCTCCGGTGAGATCACTTTCCGTTGTCTCCCCTGAACAACAGTCATCCTCCCTGAGGAGATGAAGGAGGTGTGTGCGTGGTCGGAGCAAGACGTTTCACGGTGGCTGTGCGAGGAGGGCATGCAGGAATACTGCGAAGCCCTGCGAGGCGCGGACGGCCACGCCCTCCTGCGGCTCACCGAGGCCGACTTCCGGTCGCCGCCGCTGACGCTGGTGTCATCTGATGGCGGGCGGCAGCTGTTGGAGCGACTGGAGACGCTGCGGATTGCCACGCACATCGCCGCCGCGCACAGAAATGGCCACCTGCCCAACGGGCACGCCAATGGACACTTGCCCAATGGCGCGTGGAAGCCCGAGGCAAACGGTGCACCGACGTCACAGTGGATTAACGGCCTCCGCCACGAGATGGTGCACATCCCCATCCCCAGCATGACGGCCTCTGCCGCCAGCAGCGCCGCCTCCTCGCGCCCCCACTTCCCGTCGGAGTGGGCCAAGACGGCCGTGGCGTTCCTGTACGCCGTGGTGTGCTTCGTCACCACCACCGTAGTCATCTCGCTTGTGCACGAGCGCGTGCCCACCAAGGAACACACGCCCCCGCTCCCGGACAAGTTCTTCGACCTGTTTGACCGTGTGGAGTGGGCCTTCTCCATCTGCGAGATCAACGGCATGCTTCTGGTGGGGCTGTGGATCGTACAGTGGACCCTCCTCAAACACAGGTACAGAGACCTTCTGCCTTTAGGCCTGTGCTGTGCACAGTACACCTGAAGATCTTGTGTGGTGGCAGACCTGATCTTGTTTTTGTTTGTTGTTTACTTTGTTTTTTTTGTACTAAAAATGGACTAACAATGTACCTTTTTGCGATTAATATGAATGGAAATCGTAGCGTATGTGTACAGTCCCATTGAGTTACATGATTTGTGATTATTTCATTGATGTGGGAAAACATTGCGACGAACAATCACAATCAATGCATCAAGGGATCTCATCACTTGACCCTTGGCTACGCGTGCTGTCATCCACAATGACATCATTTTGGAAGCACCTAACTGCAACCTACACAATGCAGGCCAGCACAGGGCCCTCTAGTGGTTTGGATAGGGGGCTGAGGTTGGGCTGGGATTCACTTGGTTGCAATGTGCAAACTCACAGTTAATGGCCACCTGCATTTCACACACTGGACCTTTTTATACTCGAAAAATGTACACTATGCATATTCAAATTCAGAATTAGTCTTTTAGCAGCCACTTTTAGTCAAAGTGGCTTGCAAGTGAGGCTACGAAGGCGCCAAGTCAAGCCACTATTTAGTTTTGAACACATTCCACATTCTAACCCTAACCCTAACTAACCCTAGCCCTAACCCTAACTAACCCTAGCCCTAACCCTAACCCTAGCCCTAACCCTAACCCTAACCCTAACTAACCCTAGCCCTAACCCTAACTAACCCTAGCCCTAACCCTAACTAACCCTAGCCCTAACCCTAACCCTAGCCCTAACCCTAACCCTAACCCTAACTAACCCTAGCCCTAACCCTAACCCTAGCCCTAACCCTAACCCTAACCCTAACTAACCCTAGCCCTAACCCTAACTAACCCTAGCCCTAACCCTAACCCTAGCCCTAACCCTAACCCTAACCCTAACTAACCCTAGCCCTAACCCTAACTAACCCTAACCCTAACCCTAACTAACCCTAACCCTAACTAACCCTAACTAACCCTAGCCCTAACCCTAACTAACCCTAGCCCTAACCATAACCCTAACCCTACCTAAACCTACCTAAACCTAACCCTAACTAACCCTACCTAACCCTAACTAACCCTACCTAACCCTAACTAACCCTAGCCCTAACCCTAACCCTAACTAACACTAGCCCTAACCCTAACTAACCCTACCTAAACCTACCTAAACCTAACCCTAACTAACCCTACCTAACCCTAACCCTCCACTGTGCTGTTGCAGGTCCATCATCGGCCGTCGGTTCTTCTTCATCGTGGGCACGCTGTACTTGTACCGCTGTGTCACCATGTATATAACTACCCTGCCTGTTCCTGGCATGCATTTCAAGTGCTCTCCAAAGGTAGGATGGGGCTGATTGTATATATATATATATATACATATATATATATATATATATATATATATATATATATATATATATATATATATATAGATAGATATACAGTGTCATGAAAACTAGGCTGCCTTTTTAGTGCAGTCATTATCAATCGATCAGTGATCGGGAAAGCATTGGAAATACTTTGAATATACATTTACAATGTGTATGTGCATGTGATGGATGTGGTTCATTAAACACCTGCTTGTTGCCTCGGGTGGAGGTTCACAGGGAACCTTCAAGCTGGACTCTTTTCTAATGTAGGAGAGCACCGCTGCACAGAACAGTTGGACTATTGACATTGCTGCCCCTGGGATTTGCATTCTTCAAATTGCATTAATGGTCCCAACTTTCAGGGAAACAGAGTTGATCTTGCAGATCGCAATTACAAGCAGCACTCTCATATATATATATATATATATATATATATATATACAGTATATATATATACAGTATATATATATATATATATATATATATATATATATATATATATATATATATATAAATAGCAGAGCTTGATGGTCCCCTTTAGTTTTTAGTTAGTGTCTCTGGCTGTGTGCACCTTTTGGACTATTCCATACCAAACGAGCTTCAGAAAGAAAAGAAGCCCCAAGAAATGACCATTTAACACTGCTTTAGTGCCTGAATAAATGACTCTTCTTTTTCTGTGTGTTTTTGACTGTTGTTTCAGCTGATGGGGAACTGGGAGGCCCAGATGAGGAGGATAATGAAGATGATCGCAGGCGGCGGTCTGTCCATCACAGGCTCCCACACCATGTGTGGTGATTACCTGTACAGCGGCCACACCGTCATGCTGACGCTCACATATCTCTTCATTAAAGAGTGTACGTAGGCCGGGTCTCGCGTGGCCGCGCTCCCTGTTTCACTGGGAAGACTTCAGAGGACCGTGCACTGCGGTCCCATCCTGATTACTATCAATAGAAATGGGTCAGAACTAAAACGTTGGGGAGTTCAGAACAACATTTGAGTAGAACTGTCTCTCAGAAGGGTTCAGTAAAGGTTAAAACAGGATTCATTTTAAAAGGGGAGCCATAGAGAATAACAAACAGGCTTCATCATTAGGTCAGACAGTTTGGACCCAAAAAAAAAAATACTGATGAATTTGCATAATGCTGTTGACTTCCTGGTGACTAAAGCAAGTTTTATAGCATTGCAAAAGAGGCCTATAAACTCTTTGGATGAACATGGAAAAGATATATAGATGTTATTTTGACTAAATGCTTGTCATGAACAATACATGAACCTACAACTGTAACCATGTTCATAACATTCAGGCCAAATTAATCACCTGTAGTTTTGGCATTTGTGGTGGCCCCTAGTGGTTCTGCCTGTACTGCAGACAGAACCACTGTCTACTGCAGACAGAACCACTGTCTGTACTTTTGTATCATACGACAGCTATGGACCCCATGGAGGTAGAGCTTCAAAGTTGGAAAAGAAAAAAGCATCTCTGTAAAACTGTACAAAACGGTAAAACTGAATTGCTGTAAGGCTGCTGCAGCTTTGGTTAAAATACTAATGTAAAAATGTGGAGGCATTTTCTTGTGCAATCTCTTATCTCACTGATAAACCCATGTTCCCATATAGTTATCTAAAAGTTTTCTTTCCTGGACATTTCATCTCACCTTATCATGTGTTGATAAAATGTTGGACTGTTGGCTAAAACTCATTCCCACTTATCAATATTTTAGCCTCAAATGATTAATTAATCTAAAACACTGTGAAAGCAGGGTGATAGGATTTAGGTGGAATCACATGTTTAAATGATGTGGCATTACAAATCATTTAGAGTAATAGTTTTGTCCCTAGGTGACATCTAGGGACAGCTGGTAGGTACCTACAGGAATGGTTGGTATTATTTGTTTTGAAAGAGGACAGAGGAAATGATCTTAACAGTGTTAAGTACATTCTATTGCCAAACCAACATGGCCAATCCCTGTATTATTGTGAATCATCGACTGTACCCTTTTAGAAAGTCCTTTCAATGACCTTTTTCAGATGACCAATACTTTTTTTTCAGATGACCAAGTGTCCTTTCTCCAAATCCTGGCTGTAAAAGCTCTGTTTTGAATGTGTTTTAAATGTAAAAGCTCTGTTTTGAATGTGTTTTAAATGTAAAAGCTCTGTTTTGAATGTGTTTTAAATGTAAAAGCTCTGTTTTGAATGTGTTTTAAATGTAAAAGCTCTGTTTTGAATGTGTTTTAAATGTAAAAGCTCTGTTTTGAATGTGTTTTAAATGTAAAAGCTCTGTTTTGAATGTGTTTTAAATGGCAGATTCTCCAAAGAGACTCTGGTGGTACCACTGGTTGTGCTGGACACTGAGTGCTGTTGGTATCTTCTGCATCCTGCTGGCCCATGACCACTACACTGTGGATGTGGTGGTGGCCTACTTCATCACCACACGTCTCTTCTGGTGGTACCACACCCTGGCCAACCAGCAGGTCAGATCAAGTCTCATAACTGTGCTACTCGTTTCACATCAAAGTATGAATAGGGCTTGTATTATTATTATTGTTAATATTAATAGGGCTCGTGATGTCACAGAACAATGACCAGCTCCATTTGGGAAGCATCGGAGCGTAACCATTTGGATGGTAGTAACAGTATTTTGGTTACCCACAGTGTTGTTACCCATTGTTTAGTCATTTATCCTGAAATTATATGTCATTATTGGGAAGTTTTGATTAGCCTAGTATATGGTATATTTACATGTATTTAAGATTTGACATGACTACAACTCCTTTTGTAGTAATTTCGTATCGCCAACAAATGCCATGATGTTTAGTGATGCACAAGCCTGTTAAAGCCAGCAGTATAACACATGTATGGCTTTGTTTCCAGTCACTTAAGGAGACGTCCCAGAGCAACCCCTTCTCCCGGGTGTGGTGGTACAGACTCTTCCAGTACTTTGAAGAGAACGTCAACGGCGTGGTCCCTCGGAGCTACCAGCTGCCAGTGTCATGGAGACTGTGGAACCGAACCATCCAGTACAGCAAGGTGGAAGTCCACTGAGACACACCTCCCCCACAGGACAATGTTGAATCCTATAGGGCTGACCTTCACATCTCATGGCTAGTGTTAGCACCCCGGGCTAACACTAGCCATCACCTTTCACATCTCATGGCTAGTGTTAGCACCCCGGGCTATAACTAGCCATCACCTTTCACATCTCATGGCTAGTGTTAGCACCCCGGGCTAACACTAGCCATCACCTTTCACATCTCATGGCTAGTGTTAGCACCCCGGGCTAACACTAGCCATCACCTTTCACATCTCATGGCTAGTGTTAGCACCCCGGGCTAACACATCCCTGTTTCAATGGTTAGCACTGTGACCCATGACTTTCTTAACATCACATATTTTTGCTCTTGTATCTAAAAGAAAAATATTTGATGATTCTTAGCACTATTAATGTATAATCAACCTTTAATGATGTTTTATTTGTGTGTTTTCCCCCTTTGGTGGGTGATGTTGTAATAATTTAATTCTTAAAGATTCAGCTAGCATTTCAAGACACCATTTCAAAATGAGCGTTTTTGTTTTAACGGCCATAGTGACTTCTGCGTACATTTTGCTGTATCTTCTTGTATTGCTTTTAAGTGTTAGTGTCTTTATTCAGTGCAAGTAGTGTCAATCAACATTTACTTTGATCAAATGCCATAAGCGGTTGCTTTTTTTTTTTTTTTATAGCAAATAACCTTTTCTAAAGTATCCTTGCTAAACTTAGACAGCAACAAAAAAGGATAATTTTGTAGTTAACTCGACTTTATTTTTCGAAAAATAATGATTTCCAAACCAATGCTTTTTTAGATTTTTACATATTTCAAGATGGAGAACCGAGCGCAAACATAATCAGACGTGGTCTATAGCATTATTCCAGTGCCTTCCTTTCAGAGATTGTGCAGAGGATAAAGTTAATGTGGACATGTCCGCAAGGTGGCATGAAGTTATTAAAAGGTTGATAGTTCGCATGAATGTATGGATAATTATGCCAGCCTTACCTTTTAAGATCGGTCTTCCCAAAGTCGAGTGCAAAGAAACAATGTATCCCGTTTGTATTTCAACGTTTATATATATATATATCTCAACGTTTATCGTAATCTCAGTCATGTTCCTTCGAGTTAAGATACCGTTGACTTCGGCTCAGCATCTTTATTGTCTTGCATATTTCCTTCTGAACCTCAACTCTATATATTTGTAAACGTCTTGTACAGAATGTGAGAGTTTCATTCATAGATGTGGTGAAATGGGTCCTGGGGAAAAACCTCAACTAACATATTTGTGAAGGTCTTGATTTCTTTCACCACCCTTGCTGCTCCCTGAGGAAGGTGTTTCACTGAAGTCCCAATCAGATTCCTCCAGTTGCTACCTGATTGGGTGACGTGGGGATGAATGTGGCCTCAAAGAGCCTTTCAAAGAGTTTTTTTTTTCTCTCTCTTATAAACGCATGAACAGTCTGGTTTAGTTTTTTTGTATTTGCCGGTACGGAGGGAAAGCGTCCAGCTGTAATAATTGTACCATTTTTATTCACCTTGGCAAAAATGTATAATGGGAAATGTTGTAACTGTGAATCTGGAAACTTAAGGGAGACCGTAAAGTTTTTGAGCATGTTTGTATTGAGTGTGTGTGTGTGTGTATGTGGTAGCTCTGATCCTATATTTTTCCCCCTCTGTGCGGATTCATTCTGCAACCTACCTGATGAGTTAAGAAAGAGAGAGTGTGTGTTCAATAATGCTTCATACTAAGTTTAACGCCATCCCACTAGACATACAGAGCATAGTAAGCCAAATGTCCTGCTATAGTCCAAATGCCTGGAGGCCAAGAGGGCCAAGAGGGCTAAGAGGGCCAAGAGGGCCAAGAGGGCCAAGAGGGCCAAGAGGGCCAAGAGGGCCAAGAGGGCCAAGAGGGCCAAGAGGGCCAAGAGGGCCAAGAGGGCCAGCTCAGTTACTGGGATGGTGGTGAACTGGTGCACAATGATTTATCATGAATGTGAAATGCTGCATTATTATTATTATTATTATTATTATTATTATTATTATTATTATTATTATTATTATTATTATTATTATTATTATTATTATTATTATTATTATTATTATTATTATTATTCCATTTTAAATGGTCCTGAGCACACACCTTCATGACAAAGAAGCCCCTCGCCCCACTTGAATTTATTGTTAATAATGACTGAATCGTAAACTAATCCTGATTACAACTTTTTTCACTTTTTTGCCATTTAAATTTAACCCAAATATACTTGTATGTATTTGAAAGCCAACCAAGCAGACATCCTAGGCCCTCAGAGTCAAGGGCTTGTTTCTGTTTTCAATCCATTTCTTACAAAGGAAACGGAATACATGCCAGAAGTTCTTTTGTGAAAAATACAAGATTTATTTTTGGGGTGTGAAATTAATTTTTGAATGGATGTCTAGAAGGGACATGACCAGGGGTTTGGGCTCAATGTATCATTTCTTAAAGATAAAGTAACCTTTGTTGTTGCTGGGTATGGCGTGACCAGTCCCACAGTGTAACTGGGAGACTGGGAGAAGAGAGTCCACTGTGCCAGTGTGTGCAGTGGACTGGAATGTGTCAACTGTATCTTCAACTGTGTTTATGAGCACACCACATAACTCCTGTGAAGGGTGATTTAAAAAAAAAATATTCAAATACGTCAAATACTTTCAGGCAAAGCCAGAGAACTGGAGACATGTCCAATTTAGGACTTTAATGGCAATGAAATTATGTGTGCGTATATATGTATGTATATATATATATATATATATATATATATATATATATATACACACATATATACATAATTAATAATACAGTTTATATATTTTCCTACTAGTTGCCCTGTTGATTGCCAGATCATGTTTTTGTTAAGTATTGAACGTTTCTTGTTTTACATTAATCTATGTTTATCTGTGAATTAATCATGTGATTTGTCACTTTCTATGTGCAACAAGTTTGTAAGCTACTCTTAGTAAATATGACTGAGGATACTACCTGGATTTTGAATTAAAGATTTTACTATACATTGTAGTTCAGGTCTCCATGTGGTGTGTTGTCACGTCACTAGCTGGCACATTCACTGTAGTGTGTAGTGTGTTCCAGTAGATGGACACATTGAGTTGCATCAAGGCTCTTCTCTTATCTGAGGAAGAAGGACCAGCCTCACAAATTACATCAAGTCTAAAGCTGCGGTCGAAGTGTCCAAGTCGCAGCCGTAATATGAGCTATTCAACTTCTCTTAATGCTAAAGAACGGAGCTTCAATGCATCCTTCCTTATCTCCTTTTGCCTAGGGAATACTGGGCCGTCATTTACGAAAAGAAAGGATAATACCGTCCCACCATTCCATGCCGCAGGATCGTTTAAAGTGAACCACCATTCTTCGGCCGCTGATGAAAAAAACTATCAACATGACCAACATTTTTTTTTCATGCAATCATACTAATTGGGGTTCATGTAATTAAATATGAGTGAACAGGAGGGTGGGCAACCATTCTCAACATGAAAACCATTTTGTTTCACTTTTGTCTTAGCCTTGATCATTTTGGGGTGGGGGGGGTCAGTTCCAACCTTGGTAATGAAGTAGTGTTTTTCACTGGGTTGTCCACGTTCATACAGCCTGAAACACCGCAGTAAGAACTGGTGTCTTAGCATGAGCCTTCTGTAGTCCATGTCATTGTATCAGCACTGCGTTCTTTTCCTAAGTCCTTATGAATTCTCCTTCACACCTTTCCTTGACTACATGACATTTTCCATCGAGGTAAGTCAAGAGGTCAGGAAAGGACATGTCTTCATTGTGGACTATTCGACGATAGCCTAATCCTTCAGAATTAAAATTGAAATAATAGGGTCTAAGGAGTGATTGGCAGTGTTTACTTTTTGCCAGGAAATGTTAAAAGCAAATGATGCTCAATATTTGAAATATATTTGCATGGGAGCTTTGTACTTTTACATGGACAGGAAAATGAAGCCAAATGAAAGTGGGTTGGAGAAGCTCAGACCACGACAGTGTCCCAGGCGTTTGTTATGGATACATTGGGGCAATGTGTATGTTGTATAAGATATAAACACAATTTCATAGTCCCAAAATTGCACAGCCATTTTTTTACCACACATTTATTGGGGCCCCTTGTCAAAATCAACTGCTGCACAAATTATATTTCACAAAATGTTCATTATCATAGACCTTATAGGCTTACCTTAGAATAGTTCCTAATAGCACAAAGACAGTTTCTACGATGCAGGGGCCGTGTTGATGAGACTGTCGGGTGACTTGAGTTTGTGGTGCACTTGAAGTAGCACTGGGAGCAGGAGGACCTCCTAAATCTTGCCGTGAAGGAAAGAAAAAATATTTATCCCAAGTACTCGCTGCTCTGCTTACTCAACTATTTGTTGGCAACTCAGAGAGACTGAGCTGGGCAGGCAAGTCCTTGACTCCCACTCCGCTTTACACACGCAGGCGAGTGAGGAGAGACGACAGGATACTCTCCCTGTCTGGCCCACATGGCGCCTGGTGCTACCTCCTAGCTCTTTGACTGATAAGCTGATCAATTCATTTGTATTGTTTGTGGTCAGTTTGTATGTTGGTCATATGAAACAATAACTCAGTTTAGTTAGTCCAAAGACTGACAGGAATCAGGAATCGGTCCTCCTAGTTTGATAGAATTGCCCACAATATGCTCTTGCAGACCATATTCTTTAAGGTCATATTTTTGAGTGAAAATGACTCAAACTAAAGAGTTCACCAGCCCCCACCCAAGCCCTCCCCTAAAGGCTACCACAGCCCAAGGAAAACATCATTCTGACGTACAAGTTCACAGACAAACTATATTTATAAGCTCTTGTGTTATCATAGCTAAACCCTATTGGGATTAAAATGAACCTAGTACATGATTTATATTGTAGGTAGCATGGGAAAGGATGCATTTGAAAGATAATTCAAACTAAACTAAAATGAAGTTTCAGCCATCTTTTTTACTGTTGTTGTTGTTGTTCAGGATGTTTTCATGGTCAGAATTTACCAAGTACCAAGCTATGAAAAAGGTAATCAGTGCATATCTATATATAACTCTTAAGGAGATGATATGTACAGGAGAACACACACACACACACACACACACACACACACACACACACACAGCTCTTTCACAATGACTTTGCATGGTGTTCCCTGGTTAATGACTATAGCGATCAATATCTATTTTTGTATATCCTTGCTGCTGCTTTCATTCAAGTCCAGCAGGCCTCTATGCTGCAATATGATGTCTAGATCACTGGAAGTAAACAAGAAAAAAACTGCGAAGGAATGAAAATACAGACCAACTGTCTTCTACTGTGTTCTACAGTAATGTCAGAGCATGGGAGATGCTCTGGGTCAGACAGATAATAATTAAGTCAAATAATATCATTGAATCACTATTTGGGGCAGTGAAAATTACTAAACACATGCTGGGGCAGTGGGATGAGGGTTGCGGACACCAATAGACTCAATAGACTCATCAAGAGGGCTGGTGATGTAGTGGGTGAGGAATTGGACACTCTGACTACCGTGGCAGAAAGGAGGATGCTGTCCAGGCTACGGACTATCATGGACAATGACTCTCACCCTCTCTTTTCCACCCTGGCTCAGCGGAGGAGTACTTTCAGCAGAAGACTCCTCTCACCGAGATGCACCACAGAGCGACATAGGAAATCATTCCTGCCTGTGGTATAATAGGTTATCCATTCTTTTTGCATAACTGTAATTTCATTCCACTGTAATTTCATTTTACTACATCATCTCTCTGCACAACTGGTCGTACAAAAAATCCGACATGCTTCATCCTTGTGTATGCTATTACCTCGTAGTGTATGCCTGGATGTATGTACATTTATGTATATTTTCATTTCTTTATGTATATTTTGTATATTTTATTACATAGGTTTATATTTACATAGGTTTATATTTTACGTTGGTGTACATTTTATATTTTATATATTCTAACACTCTACTATACGTAGAGTGTCCTCTTTCTTTATTTTCTGGAGTATTGTGACGAACGCAATTTCCCTCAGGGATCAATAAAGTATTTCTGTCTGTCTATTTTAGATTACACAATTATTTCAACACAGTCTCACGGCAGTTCGTGAAATAGTCACAAAATATAATCTATTGATTCGTGGACATGGACACGAAATTCCTTTTTTTTTCCTGACACTGGCACGACATTCAAACTAATGTATTTCAATGGAAGTATTTCGGGCCTGCACCACGTTTTTACAGTAAATACTACAGTACCCATGAGCCTCTTGGTGAAGACGCCAGCTAAAGCTGCCCGAGAACCCGCCGCCAGTTCTCTTTTATTTATTTATTTATTATTAATGACCACACAGCGAGGCTGGTGGAATTCGTTCTCTGCATTTGACCCATCCTATTGTACGTAGGAGCAGTGGGCTGCTTTGATCAGCGCCCGGGGAGGAAGTTGGTGTTCAGGGTTCAGTGTCTTGCTCAAGGACACTTCGACATGCAGACAGTTTTGGAAGTGGGGATCAAGGGGATCGAACCGCCGACCCTACGGTTAGTGGACGACCCGCTCTGTCCACCCGCTCTACACACTGAGCTACTGCTGCCCTTTTAAGGATATCCTAACTCTACGATATCATTGTTAGGGGTTAGGTTTAGAGTTAGGGTTAGAGTTAGGGTTGAGTTTAGGGGTTAAGTTAGGGTTTGGGTTAGGGTTAAGGTTTGAGTTATAATGAAAGTCAGAGTGTCACGAAAAAAAAGAGAAATTTGTGTCCATGTACACAAATCAATAGATTAGGACAATTTCATGACTATTTCACGAACTGCCGTGAGACTGGGTTGATTTTTTATTTAAAAAATAAGTAAAATGACAAGGATCATGGCAGGAATGACATATTCACCATGCGACCCTTATGCTAATGCTTCTAATACTGAAACCCTTTTGGTTCTGGGATGGTTCTCCCAAGAGGCAATAGAAAGGAGGCAGAGATTAAAGAGTTTAATGTTGCAGGCCCACGTCCTACCAGCTCCTCATATTGATTGAATCGGTCACTCAGCAGACAGCTGGAGCTCCAGACCACCAGACCATCCCCTCACCAGCGCTTCAATGGAATTCAATGATCTTGCATCAAGTTTGAAAAAGTTTCATATGAAAGCTCTGGATGGAAACTTTGTTTCGTCTAATGTTGTTTCTTGGGGCTAAGGCTGGGCCACCATGGGAGTCTGAACAGACTAAGGCCCAATCTCAATTCTCTATCTTAGCCCTTCCCCTTACCCCTTCCCCTTGGTTTTGCGCGTTCACGTGAGACCAAGGGCTATCTCAATTCTCATTTCGACCGAGGGGTAGGGCCAAGGGGAAGGGGTAGACACCCCTTGAAACCAAGTAAGATCGGGAGCTTACTTGAAACCAAGGGGTACCCATTACAATGCGCAACCGGCAACAATCGCGGCCAGATCTCCACGAGAGTCCCATAAATGTAAGTATTTTTGGCTGAAATAATTGATTAAACAATTTACAACAGTATTGTTTTGTGCTCTAAACAGTCCTGTACCTATATATTTGCAACCATATTCTTTAATCGAAACTTTTTTGAAAATCGATATGCGAACTCGAAACTTTTTTGAAAATCTTTTTTCTTTTTTCATTGCTAGTCACATTTCTCTGACAAGCACTGAACTCCATGCATGTCTAGTTTACTAAACACAATTAGCAGCGAATTCCGTTTGATAGACAACTAGAGACAAATCGATACGTGCTTTACATATATCGTCCTTTTTCACACAGGAACGCCGGAGGAAACCCGGCAGCTGATACGTTTTCGGCACGAAAACAAGCAGAAATTTCTGAAATCAAAATACGCTTCAAAGCAAATGTGGGAGTGAGTCATGCGGTCAATGTTGTAGCCATTCATAATTGTAAATAAAGACATGTTGGTTAACGAAGACATTGTTTCTGAACATCAATGAAATTCAAAACCGTATTAACTGAAAAAGATTCAAAACACCATGCAGTGTGTATAACAAATTGTCAATATTTTGTCGTCAATGTATGATGACGTAACCGTAACGAGTGTTGTCTCAATTCATAGGGGCATGTAGCCCTTACCCCTCTGTTTCAAGGGCCAAGACGTAGGGGAAGGGGAAGGGGTAAGATAGAGAATTGAGATTGGGCCTTAGTCTGTTCAGACTCTCATGGTGGCCCAGCCTTAGTCTGTTCAGACTCCCATGGTGGCCCAGCCTTAGGCCCTTTGGCCGTTGCATGCTGGATTTGCTGAGAATGACATTACACGTGTGTGTGATGTAACATGTGATGGGACAACACTGGGGAACATGGCTATCTGTCCAAATGCAGACAGTGCTTTAACCATATATGCCATCTGCTCTATAAACCTTACTACTACTACCTGCAGTTCCACAAACTTCAACTCATCATCCTTTACCATCATCATCATCATCATCATCATCATCGCCATGGCGTTGGTAAAGGATGTGTTGACTGTTGTCTGTGGGTCTGCAGGCTTTCGAAGAAGGATATTTTTGTGTGCCAGGGAGCGTTTTGCATATAAGGCGTATTACTGGCTGTCCAACAGCAGACAAATGCACTGATGCAGGCTTCCTGGGTCTGTGGTTCTTTCAGTGTCGTTGGATAATGCACTAGCTGTTATCCAGAGGTCACTCTAAAGCAGTGGTTTCCAATGTGTGGGACAGGACACACAAGTGCATAAGGGGAAATATATATATATAAATATATATAAATATATATATATATATATATATTATGGCATGCCGTTCAGGAAATTAATCTTTGAAAATATTGATTGAAACCTTGAATATATGGAATGAAACTTTGAATATATGTAATGAAACTTTGAATATATTGACTGAAACTTGAATATATGGAGTGAACCTTTGAATATATTGAATGAAACTTTGAATATATTGAATGAAACTTTGAATATATTGAATGAAACTTGAATATATGGAGTGAACCTTTGAATATATTGAATGAAACTTTGAATATATGGAATGAAACTTTGAATATATGGAGTGAACCTTGAATATATTGATTGAAACTTGAATATATGGAGTGAACCTTGAATATATTGAATGAAACTTGAATATATGGAGTGAAGCTTTGAATATATTGAATGAAACTTTGAATATATTGAGTGAACCTTTGAATATATTGAATGAAACTTGACTGACGTCAGACTTCACGGCAGTGTCTGCGGCCATCTTGTGTAACTTGTGGATGCACACTGGCGAATGCGTGCTAAAATCCTCCCGATACACCTGCCTGTTCTTCTGACGAAGAAATTCGTTCCCTTTTTAACCGTGGCAGACCAACTACAACGGGCCAGGCAGCTGCTTATCGGGCCAAACTGAGCATGCCTTCAACCTCACAGGAGTGCCCCATAACAGCCCCTATGTACAATCTCCGCCCGTACACAAGAAAGGTGTACGGGCACAAGAATGGTTAGCTTGATATAGTTTTCAGGTGGTTTAATGAAGGTAAAGTGAATGGCCGAGCGTAATGGCACTGCGCTCTGACGCGGCACTTCTCCGGGACTGGAGAAGCTGCTGCGGCTACACGGATTTCGTGAACTGAAGGAGAAGCTCTTTATATATTGTTTAGACACAATATGAATCACATTCATGGACCATTGAAGGCTGAATATTTAGTTTGGTATTAAATGTATTTGATGATTGGCAACACATTGTCAGCTTTGGGCACGTTACTCACACAGCGGACTGCGGACGGACAGTCAAATGCATGAGATTTGCCGAAACTTTGAATATATTGAATGAATCCTACATGTGACAGTGATTAATACAGCAGTTATACATTTTTTTTTAATTCCATAGTAATTATCTCCGTAAGGCATAATCTCATTATGCATTTGACTGTCCGTCCGCAGTCCGCTGTGTGAGTAACGTGCCCAAAGCTGACAATGTGTTGCCGATCATCAAATACGTTCAATACTAAACTAAATATTTAGCCTGCATTGGTCTATCTATTGGTCTGTATCTAAACACTATATGAAGAGCTTCTCCTTCAGTTCACGAAATCCGTGTAGCCGCAGCAGCTTCTCCAGTCCCGGAGAAGTGCCGTGTCAGAGCGCAGTGCCATTACGCACAGCCATTCACTTTACCTTCATTAAACCACCTGAAAACTATTAACAAGCTAACTATTCTTGTGCCCGTACACCTTTCTTGTGTACGGGCGAAGATTGTACATAGGGCTGTTGTGGGGCACTCCTGTGAGGTTGAAGGCATGCTCAGTTTGGCCCGATAAGCAGCTGCCTGGCCCGTTGTAGTTGGTCTGCCACGGTTAAAAAGGGAATGAATTTCTTCGTCAGAAGAACAGGCAGGTGTATCGGGAGGATTTTAGCACGCATTCGCAGGTGTGTTTATCATGTCCTCGTTGTTTAAAATTGCTGCAATGAGATTGCGAGCGGCCTGACTCATTGTCACGCAGTTTTAGCTGCAGCATCCACAAGTTACACAAGATGGCCGCAGGCACTGCCGTGGAGTCTGACGTCAGTCAAGTTTCATTCAATATATTCAAAGTTTCATTCAATATATTCAAAGGTTCATTCAATATATTCAAAGGTTCATTCAATATATTCAAAGTTTCATTCAATATATTCAAAGGTTCACTGCATATATTCAAAGTTTCATTCAATATATTCAAAGGTTCACTCCATATATTCAAGTTTCATTCAATATATTCAAGGTTCACTCCATATATTCAAAGTTTCATTCAATATATTCAAGGTTCACTCCATATATTCAAAGTTGCATTCAATATATTTAAGGTTCACTCCATATATTCAAAGTTTCATTCCATATATTCAAAGTTTCAATCAATATATTCAAAGATTAATTTCCTGAACGGCATGCCATAATATATATATATATGCATGGCTACATTCACATTATATTTCACCATTAGTGTGTTTGAAGACCCAAAAGGGAATATTGTATTGATGGACAATATGCATAACGTTTATATGGATATACTGTATATGCTAATACAAAATGGCCAAAAAACTGTCCAAAAGTACCACTTACAGAATTTGGGAAGTGCTGCTCTAGAGACAAACCGATGTGCATGCGTGTGTGTGGGGCTATTCATGTATGATTGCAAGTGCCCTGGTTTTCAAGGAGACTTGTATTCATGTATGATTACAAGTGCCCTGGTTTTCAAGGAGAGGACTGCGTATTTACTCTAAGGTCACACCACCATGCTCCGAATGACTGAACGCCATTTAGTGCATTTAGCATTAAACCCCTTTTCTTCTGTCTTTCCCACCATCCTTCAACCCCATTTCTTCATCCATCGCTCTCTTTTTCTCATTCTCTCTCTCCCACTATCTCGGTCTCTCAATCTCTTTCTCTCACACTATCTCGCTCTCTCGCTCTCTGTCTCTCTCTCATGCACTTACACCTTTCTTCCTCCGTTACTCCACATTGCATTCAAACTGTCTCCAGCTCTGTCTCCCTCTCTCATTCTCCCTCCATATCTCGTCCGCATTTCTGCCTCTCCCCCACTCTCATTTCGTTTCTCTCTCCCTCAATACATCTCCATCTCCCCCCTCTCTCTCTCCATTCCTCTCTCTCTCTCTCTCTCCATCCCACTCTGTGCCCCCCCCCCCCCCCTCTCTCTCTACACTCTGTCACTCTCTGTGTCTCTTCCAAGCTCTTTCTCATGTCTTTTATTATTCTCTAGTGGCTCAGTGCTGCCTCTGATGCTTTCTGAGTCATCTCTGTAATCTAGACCTATTGCACCAGGGCCCAGCTGCTTCTAGGGTTTAAATACCAAGAGCCTGGGCAGACTACACACACAACATGCCCAACATTGAGAAGAAGAAGAATCCCGTGAGGGAAATTTGGTCTCTGCATTTAACCCAATCGTGAATTAGTGAAACACTCAGAGATGGTGAGGCACACACTTAAACCCGATGCAGTGAGCTGCCTGCAACAGCGGCGCTCGGGGAGCAGTGAGGGGTTAGGTGCCTTGCTCAAGGGCACTTCAGCCGTTCGTACCGGTCGGGGTTCGAACCAGCGACCCTCCGGTTACAAGTCCAAAGCCCTAACTAGTAGGCCGCGGCTGCCCCTGAGGACTTTGAAGCATTGATACACTAGCAGTGAATAGGATATTCATAGTTAGGAAGTAAAGGAAGTCATGAATGATTCTATAGTTCTAATGAATGATTTATATCAGTGGTACTCAACCTTGTCCTAATCAGGAGCCACATTGACGAAAAAATATTTTTGCAAGAGCCACAATCCCAAAACGCTCCTTTCCTCCCTGAAACCATTATGCATTTGAGAATATGGATAATAATAATATGTTACTAAGGAATGAAAAGCATAATGTACAGTGCAATAACAGTGATTTATTATTTTCACTGCAACCACAAAACACACATTGCTGATCATCACTGCCCATAACAACATATAACAGACAGCATGTTTACTGATCATCACAGTCCATATAACAGATAACAGACAGCATGTTTACTGATCATCACAGTCCATATAACAGATAACAGACAGCATGTTTACTGATCATCACAGTCCATATAACAGCAGATTATAGACAGCATGTTTACTGATCATCACAGTCCATATAACAGATAACAGACAGCATGTTTACTGATCATCACAGTCCATATAACAGCAGATTATAGACAGCATGTTTACTGATCATCACAATCCATATAACAGATAACAGGCAGCATGTTTACTGATCATCACAGTCCATATAACAGATAACAGACAGCATGTTTACTGATCATCACAGTCCATATAACAGATAACAGACAGCATGTTTACTGATCATCACAGTCCATATAACAGCAGATTATAGACAGCATGTTTACTGATCATCACAGTCCATATAACAGCAGATTATAGACAGCAGGGGTTGTCAGAAAAGTAATGTTGTACTTACTTCACACTCAATGTGATTTCTGACACTCCTTCTGCCGCACAAGTGATTTGAAGTCGGGCTCTGCGCTGGAAACGGCGATCCGAAGGGCCTCTGTTGTGTGCTGCAGACTCAATCTGTTTCGGTTGCGACATTTTATTTTTGAGACTGCAGAGAATGCTGCTTCACACCGGTATGTGGACGGAAACATTGAAATGGTGCGTTTTGCCAGTCTGGAAATATTTGGTAGATGCCCCACCAGCTTCCAAAAGTCCACGACATCTGTAATCCGAAACTGACGCTGAAGTTCATCTGAGTTCTTTAACTCCACGAACTCCATTTGAAGCTGCACAAGTCCGAGCTGGTCACTTATTTGCTTCATTTCATTGACCTCAATCAGGAATGGGTTTTTCACAAGTAGAAAAATATTGCTATGGCTCTTGAAGTCGTGGAATCTTGATGTGTAGTTTTGCTTGAGCTCAGTTAGCACGTCACAGAATTGTGATTGACAGGGCAGGAGAGCGTCTGCATGCATCGCCATCACTTTCTGCACGGTGGGGAAGAAACGGTAATCAGAACCACGGACACTTTGTTTGAGTACATCCAGTTTGTCAGAAAATACTCTGACAGCCATGTAGAGCTCATACACGTTCTTGTTTCTTCCCTGCATCTTGAGATTAAGTTCGTTCAAGTGCTGCGTAATGTCACACAGGAACGCAACAGACAGCACCCACTCCTTATCATCCAAAAAAGAAAATCGGGAAGTCTCCCCTTGGCCGACAATGAAGGATTTCAGGGGTTCAAGCAGGTCCATGAAATGTGCAAGCATCCGTCCTTTAGACAGCCATCTGATCTCGGTGTGTAACACCAAATCTCCATAGTGAGTGTCAAACTCCTCACACAGCAGTTTAAAATTTAAGTGGTTTCTTGCACGTGCCCTGATATAATTAACCACTTCGATTACATTTGCGATCACTTCATTCAGACATTTGAACTTAGCAAACAAGGCTTGTTGATGCCCAATACAATGGTATGAGAAAAAACACTCAGCAGCAACCCCGTTTTTCAGCGCTTCTTTCAGCAAAGCCACGGCTCCGTTCCTCTTACCAAGCATCGCTGGTGCGCCATCTGTTGTGAATGCTGTGATTTTTTCTGGTCCAATGTTAAACTTTTCTAATGTTTCCAGCACAGCGTTTTTTATTTCAATGCCCGTTGTTCCATTTTTCAGTGAAACCATGTCAAGCAGTTCTTCTGTAATGTCAAACTTACTGTTGATCTTGGTCAGAGCTTTGGAAGGCAGAGCCATTCCGTATAAAGTTTTTGATCCAGTCAGTCTACGACGTCCTCCCCAGCCCTTCCAACCTCTTCTGTTGGGGCCTGGCAGAAACACCTGCTTGCCCTTTGTGTCAGAGGAGAGGATCACTGGAGCACATCCTAAGCTGTTGCCCGAAAGCCCTGGGCGAGGGGCGCTATCGTTGGCGCCACGACCAGGTGCTCAAGGTGATAGCAGATACCATCTGCTCGGGGATCTCACTCAGCAAGCAGCAACAGCCAGCTAGGCATTCAATCACCTTTGTTAAATCTGGTGAGAAGCCTCAACAACGCCCAGGCCAAACAGGGGGGCTCCTGACAACAGCTAGGGACTGGCAGCTGAAGGTGGACTTGGGGAAACAGCTTAAATTCCCAGAGACCATCGCAGTGACCACACTTAGGCCGGACTTGGTTCTTATGTCAGAATCAACAAGGCAGGTGATACTGCTGGAGTTGACTGTGCCCTGGGAAGACCGGATGGAGGAGGCATTTGAGAGGAAGAGGGCCAAGTATGAGGAGCTGGCAGGCGAATGCCGGCGCAACGGATGGAAGACTCGTTGTAGTCCCATTGAGGTTGGTTGCCGAGGTTTCGCAGGCCAGTCACTCTGCAGGGCCCTCAAGTTGTTGGGAATAAGGGGACTGCACAGCAAGAAAGCCATCAAGAACATCACTGATGCTGCTGAGAAGGCATCAAGATGGCTGTGGATCAGGAGGGGTGATCCGTGGGCCACACAAGCTACCTAGACACAAGCCGGGGTCTGATCACCCCCGGCTGGGTCACCTGGGCGAGGGTGTCTGATGTTGAGAGACCCGAAACACCCTATGACCTCAGGTTACATCACTGATGATGTGTCTAGGTTGCACCAGAGGGTGTATATTAAACCAGTTAATTCTGGCAGAGCCAGTGACCTCCGGGAAAGACCGGATGACTACCACGAATAGAGTGGTGACAGCTGGAGAGGCAGCAGACAGCTGGAAAGACAGCAACCGGGGCAGTGAGGGCTAGCACCCCAAACTGCAGCTCCCGTGAGGGAGCACCCACAATAAGCTACGGAAAACCCTAAAGAGTTATACCCCCGGGGGTGCCCGAGAGGGGGGGAGGATGAGCACCCCAACAGGATGGACGTACAGGTTTTGACCCAAGCTAACGGAATTACGACTATGAGTGCAGTTTGCTTATGTGGTAAAGTCTGCAAAAACCCGCGTGGTCTTAAGATCCACCAGACCAAGATGAAATGCTTGACTGGGAGGCAAGTGGTGCAACGCACAGGACCAGTGCCTGGTGAGACGCAGGAGGAGCCCGGCCCGGAGTCACCCCACAGTGCCCAGACCCACCACGCCCCACAAGCCCTACCCCAAGTCATGCATTCAGAACACCGTCGGGTTAAGTGGCCTTCAGCCAACATGGTGAAGGAGTGGTGCCAGTTCGATGCGGATGTTGATCAGATTCTCGAAGCCACAGCCAGGGGAGATGCTGACCAGAAATTGCGCACAATGAGTGCAATGATTGTCAGCATCGCCGCCGAAAGGTTTGGCACCAAGGAGCACCACCCGATCAGCGGTGCAGGGGAGCCAAACCGACGGCAGAAGAAGATCAGCCAGCTGCGGCAAGAGCTTAGACTGCTGGGACGGCAGTACAAGCAGGCAAGAGAGGAAGAGAAGGTAAGTATAGCAGAGCTCCGCAACATCGTAAGGAGGAATCTCACGACACTCCGTCGTGCTGAATGGCACAGGAAGAGGGGGAAGGAGAGAGCCAAGAAGCGTGCCGCCTTCATTTCAGGCCCTTTCAACTTCACCAAGAAGATCCTTGGGCAGAAGCGAGGTGGACAATTGGCCTGCTCTCAAGAAGAGGTTGACAAGTACCTCAGGGCAACTTACAGCGACAGCGCAAGGGAGCAGGATCTTGGACCCTGCAGCTTTCTGATTACACCACCAGAACCCACTTCAGCATTTAATACCAAGGAGCCAACCCTGAGAGAAGTTGAGGACATAGTCAGAGCAGCTAGATCCAACTCAGCTCCAGGTCCCAGTGGAGTACCATATGTTGTCTACAAGAGGTGCCCCAGGCTCGTGCAGCGACTCTGGAAGATCCTTAGGGTCATCTGGAGGAGGGGGAAGGTGGCTCAGCAGTGGAGGCATGCAGAGGGTGTATGGATTCCGAAGGAAGAGAACTCTCGCACCATCGAGCAGTTTAGAAACATCTCACTCCTGAGTGTGGAGGGCAAGGTGTTCTTCAGCATTGTTGCCCGGCGCATGACAGAGTTCTTCCTGAAGAATGCATACATCGACACCTCTGTGCAGAAGGGGGGGGTCCCAAGGGTACCAGGGTGCATTGAGCACACGGGAGTTGTTACTCAGCTCATCCGGGAGGCCCGGGAGGGCAATGGGAACCTGGCAGTTTTGTGGCTTGACCTGTCTAATGCTTACGGGTCAATTCCCCACAAACTGGTGGAGACCTCGCTTGACCGGCATCATGTTCCAGGCAAGATCAGGGACCTCATACTGGACTATTACAACTCTTTCAGTTTGAGAGTCACCTCGGGGACAGTAACATCAGCATCACATCGGCTGGAGAAAGGCATAATCACTGGGTGTACAGTCTCAGTGATTTTGTTTGCCTTGGCCATGAACATGCTTGTTAAGTCAGCGGAGGTGGAGTGCAGAGGACCGCTCACCAAGTCAGGTGTGCGGCAGCCTCCCATCAGAGCTTTTATGGATGACCTGACAGTTACTACAACATCAGTTCCAGGTTGTAGGTGGGTTCTCCAAGGCCTTGAGCGGCTCATTAACTGGGCGCGTATGGGCTTTAAGCCTGCTAAGTCCCGTTCCCTGGTGGTGAAGAAGGGGAAGGTTACAGACAAGTTCCGGTTCTCGCTGGGAGGTGTCCAGATTCCATCGGTTTCAGAGGAGCCAGTGAAGAGCCTGGGGAAGATCTTTGATGGCACCCTGAGGGACAAAGCAGCGCTCAAGGTGACCAGCAGAGAACTGGGTAACTGGCTAGTGGCGGTGGATAAGTCAGGGCTGCCAGGTAAGTATAAAGCATGGATATATCAGCATGGCATCCTGCCACGCCTCCTCTGGCCACTACTGGTCTACGATGTCCCACTAACGACCGTTGAGGGCTTCGAGCGTAAGGTAAGTAGCTTCCTTCGCAGGTGGTTGGGCCTACCAAGAAGCCTCAGCAGCATAGCCTTGTATGGGCATAAGAACAAGCTGCGACTTCCCTTCAGTAGTCTGTCGGAGGAGTTCATGGTTACCCGTGCGAGAGAGGTGCTGCTGTACAGAGACTCGAGTGACACCAAAGTCTCCTTAGCGGGGATTGAAGTGCGGACTGGGCGGAAGTGGAGAGCCCAGGAGACGGTCGAGCAAGCTGAGGCGCGGCTGCGCCACGGTGTTCTGGTGGGAACAGTGGCGACAGGCCGGGCAGGGCTTGGGAGCAACCCAGGGCCTCGGTACAACAAGGCCCGGGGGAAGGAGAGGCGGCAGCTTATCCAGGAAGAGGTTCGAGCAGGGCTGGAGGAGACCCGCTCAAGCAAGATGGTCGGGATGAGACAACAGGGGGCGTGGACTAGATGGGAGCAGACACTGGATAGGAAGATTTCTTGGTCAGAGCTTTGGAAGGCAGAGCCATTCCGTATAAAGTTTTTGATCCAGTCAGTCTACGACGTCCTCCCCAGCCCTTCCAACCTCTTCTGTTGGGGCCTGGCAGAAACACCTGCTTGCCCTTTGTGTCAGAGGAGAGGATCACTGGAGCACATCCTAAGCTGTTGCCCGAAAGCCCTGGGCGAGGGGCGCTATCGTTGGCGCCACGACCAGGTGCTCAAGGTGATAGCAGATACCATCTGCTCGGGGATCTCACTCAGCAAGCAGCAACAGCCAGCTAGGCATTCAATCACCTTTGTTAAATCTGGTGAGAAGCCTCAACAACGCCCAGGCCAAACAGGGGGGCTCCTGACAACAGCTAGGGACTGGCAGCTGAAGGTGGACTTGGGGAAACAGCTTAAATTCCCAGAGACCATCGCAGTGACCACACTTAGGCCGGACTTGGTTCTTATGTCAGAATCAACAAGGCAGGTGATACTGCTGGAGTTGACTGTGCCCTGGGAAGACCGGATGGAGGAGGCATTTGAGAGGAAGAGGGCCAAGTATGAGGAGCTGGCAGGCGAATGCCGGCGCAACGGATGGAAGACTCGTTGTAGTCCCATTGAGGTTGGTTGCCGAGGTTTCGCAGGCCAGTCACTCTGCAGGGCCCTCAAGTTGTTGGGAATAAGGGGACTGCACAGCAAGAAAGCCATCAAGAACATCACTGATGCTGCTGAGAAGGCATCAAGATGGCTGTGGATCAGGAGGGGTGATCCGTGGGCCACACAAGCTACCTAGACACAAGCCGGGGTCTGATCACCCCCGGCTGGGTCGCCTGGGCGAGGGTGTCTGATGTTGAGAGACCCGAAACACCCTATGACCTCAGGTTACATCACTGATGATGTGTCTAGGTTGCACCAGAGGGTGTATATTAAACCTTGATCGCTCGGATAAAGATGAGTAATTGTGACGTGTCATTGATATCCAAGCTTTCGTCCATTGCAAGGCTGACAAACTCAGCGGATGACAGTTTGTCCTTAAGAGTATGTGCAATGTTCTCTGAAATGTCTGATGCCCTCCTAGATACAGTAGAATCCGACAGTTGAATTTTTTTTGCCTCTCGTTCCAGGTCTTTTTTTCTCAGGAAACAACGTTGAACAAGCGAGCAGTATGCAATCCTTCACCATTTCTCCATCAGTATATGGCTTCATCTTTTTCATCAGTTCATGTGTGATTTTGTAGGATGCCTCTGTCGCTCTTTCACTCGTATTAGTGTGGAAAAAGTGTTTTTGAGCAGTTCGGTTCTGTTTGAGTCTCGCCAGCTTTTTTGCCCTCAGCTCTCCACCTTTCGGAAAGTCGGTACTGAACTTCGGGTGTTTTGTGTCGTGATGGCGCTGCAAATTGGACTTTTTAAATTGTGAAATGACGTTGTCACAAAGCAGGCAGATGCATTCTCCCGAACCGGTGGAGACGAAGAAAAACTCGAGTTCCCAGTCCTTCGATATTCGATATGTTCGATATTCCTCTTCATATTTTCGTTTCCTATATTCCTTTGCCATTTTTGCATAGTGCTGTAAGCTACTTTTCCCAGTGTGACGGAGCAATTATCTCGCGCCACTGCAATCAGAGCGCGAAACCTGAAATGATTTGTGATTGGTTGTTCAGAGGGATGGAGGGGGGGCGGCTTAATAGACTGATGTGTGTGATGACTGATGTGTGACTTGTGAGTGATAATGAAATGTTGATGAATTCTGCTGACAATGTTTTTGTTTTTCGTTTTTTTTAAGTGGGACTTAAAAGAGCCGCAACTACTCTTAAAGGAGCCGCGGGTTGAGTATCACTGATTTATATGGTCATTTATAAAGTGTACTACTAAAGGCCGGCACCAGCTCCACCTCAGCTGGACCGGACCCTCCTCGGCCTCCAGGATCCACCAGAGGGTCTTGGCTGTGAGAAGCCCAGCCAGGTCCTGGTCCAGCATCTCTCCTGTCAGGGACACAGCAGCTGAACTCGTCTCCGTTTGCCATGTGAGCTCAGGTTCTCTGCTCTGTTGGTGCTAAAGTCTGTGTAACTGCAGATAGAACACACAGTATTTCTGTCTGTCTGTCTGTCTGTCTGTCAGTACAGTGAATACAGACAGAACTGTGAAGCGGCCCGCTGAAAGCCCCGCTGCTGACACTGGCCACGCGCTGCACTCAGAGTTAAAACAACGCTGACCTCTGAAGTGCTTCAAGACGCTTCGTTGGACGTTCTGAAACCAGTTTTCTGAATGTCTTTACTCAAAAGTGCATCTGGAATCCAGCCACTAAATGTTAACAGGCTATTGTCCCTGCAAATCTGCCCTCTCACTGTGTCCTTAAAGCAGAGCTGGTACAGCTACATCAGGGATGGTTAAGGTTTATATTTCTTACCAACCGTCCGTGGCTAAGTACGCCTCCAAACAAGCAAAGTAGGGAAGACGATCCAACTCGAAGCGAAAGGATCTTATCCCACAAACACAAAGAAAGGCGATGTTCCCTAAGCAGCCTTCTCCATCTGAGGAGACGCGTT
Source organism: Urophycis tenuis (assembly GCA_036785325.1). Lineage (NCBI taxonomy): Eukaryota > Metazoa > Chordata > Actinopteri > Gadiformes > Phycidae > Urophycis > Urophycis tenuis. The sequence goes on along the minus strand of JAXIVH010000004.1, from coordinate 17,121,957 downwards.
TACTCTCCTCTGTAAGCCCTGCTTTGTAACCAAGTTAAGGCAGGAGTCTTCAGCAGTTCACCAGTTGTGAAATATGATTGATGCAGCCTCTGGCTCCCCTCCACTCCACTGCAGTGACTTCTATGGAGAGTGATTGTGTTTATTCTGTTTCATTTTCCTTTGTTTGGTTTTGGCTGATCTCCCATTGGTGAATGAATATGCTTTTTTTACATAATGAAAAGTAGGCTATGTCTCTGTAGTATACCTTTTTTATTTTTAGTCACACTTTACATCTCTTTGGTTCATAAGTACATTCAATACCATAAAGGGTTATGTTAAGTGTCCCCATAGACACACTCAGAGAGCTCTGTTTTTCCTGCTGGCTGATGAGCAGACATCACCAACACATCCAGGCAGGATGCTGTGTGATTCAGTCATGTGGACAGGGACAGTAGCTTGTCTAACGTGAATGAAGGGCAGCCATGCAGGCCCACTAGCTGCACACCAGTGGAGACGGCCGGACCTTGACGAGCATGCATCCCGGGACTGGGATTGTGAGCAGAGAAGCAGCAAACAGTCATGGTGGGTGGTCACGCCAACCACCAACCCACCTTAATCTCTGTCTGTCTGTCACAACATCAATCAGGGCAGCGGCTTCAGTGTCCAAGCAATGAGGCTCCTTCATGGGCCCCGATCAGAAGAGAAATAATGACACCAATAACGCCGCTAAACACTTTCTACTTCCAGATGGTTCTGCTTCTTGAACAACGAAGGAGAGCCTCTTGAAGGACTGGAGGAGACATGGGTACTCATCTTCATCATCATCATCATCATCATCATCATCATCATCACAACATTGTCAACAACGATGATGAAGTGTCTCCAGTTGCCAACTGGTAAGTGCAACAGCAGTGTGCTGAACAGGAGGGTGCTGAACAGGAGGGTGCTGAACAGGAGGGTGCTGAACAGCAGGGTGCTGAACAGGAGGGTGCTGAACAGGAGGGTGCTGGCCCCAGTCTTAGTGGCCACTTGTCATGTGTGTCACATTGTTTTCAAGTGAATCAAAAATCCATAGCACCATGAATACGTTTTGAATGTTGTCACTCACATTGTCATAAATATGTATGAGTAACTTTGACCAAAGTATGCTTAAATGAAACAAAAAAGCAGTAAGAACAGAGAAAATGTAAAAATATTGCATAAGAATGGCAACTGATTATTTACATTGCTCATTACTTTGATCTTAGAAACCCACAAAGTGAGAGTGAAGAGGAAGACGATGACGTGGAGGGTGGTTGACCCCTGGTTGACCCCAGGTTGAGTCTGATTGAGCTGTCTCTGTGCCAGCCGGCGGCCATGTTGCCCTGCCAAAGGTTCCACAGTGTGGCAGCAGTCCAGACATGCGTCAGGTCACCATAGCACCTCGTTACTAGCATCAGGGGACGCCGCAGGCTAATGTAACTTCAACACTACAAACTATATTTACGTATGATTCTATAAATATGTATTGCTTCTTTGTCCTGATTGTTTCATCATCATCATGGTTATGGTACATACAGTATATGTGTTTTTTTTTAATATAATTTCTTTGTTTTTTGTATATCTAATGGACCTCAATTTCTTAATTTTCCTTTTTTTAATTGTTCCTGTATTTCAGAATTCCCACACCCCTGACGTTCCTGAGCCAACCCTAATGGCTTCTCAATCCTGCGCCCCTCTGTAACACATGCTGTAGCTGCGTCCTCCTGTAAGTTCAACCCTAGGGTGCAAACGTCCAGCAGCACAGTCGTCAATGTATTTGAGCTATATAGTATACATTATATGGACTGTAGAGTATATGTCTATAGTTGAATGTGGTGAATGCCACAACAGTCAGGAGCTGCTGCTGGTGGAAGCAGGCCTGCTGAACGTCCAGCTGAGAGAGGAATGCTGAGAGACCCCCCCCCCCCCCCCCCGGGCGGAAGGGGTTGGACAGGCTGCTGCAGGCTGCTGCACTGTTCAGTCTGTTTTACGGCCCAAAACACCAGGAAGAATCAGAGTGTGCTTTTTTGTATGCTGTTGCATGCAATTGTATGCAACGACACAAGGACATTAAATAGAGAAATGAATAAATAATAATAATGAATAAAATAATGTGTGCAGAAGTGCAGTATTAGAGTCCTAGAAGTAATATATATATATATATGTTCATACAAGAATAGACAGAGACATTAAGAGTCTCCTCACAGAAAACACCTGGCTTCTACCGCAGTGGAAACACCCAGAGACCATGGGCTGGAGGTGAAGGTTCACAACAACTGCCCCCCATCTAAAGACCCCTTCCCCACGAGAGGCCCCGGGGGGGGGGGGGGGGGGGGGGGGGGCATTCCCTGATTTACGGCTGTCCTTCCCGACTGCCTGTGTCTATCTTTGGCTCTGCTGAACTTTATGAGCGCGGTCAAGTCAAGCAAAAAGCGTGTTGTGGCAGGGTTGTCAGGGGGCTTCCAGATGGCTGGAAAAACCTGCCATTGTGTCATCACTCGATAAATAATAATAAACACTCAATGTCCCTTCAGTAATAAACACTCTAATAAACACTTGATGTCCCTTCAGTAACAAACACTCTAATAAACATTTGATGTCCCTTCAGTAACAAACACTCTAATAAACACTTGATGTCCCTTCAGTAACAAACACTCTAATAAACACTTGATGTCCCTTCAGTAACAAACACTCTGATAAACACTTGATGTCCCTTCAGTAACAAACACTCTGATAAACACTCAATGTCCCTTCAGTAACAAACACTCTAATAAACACTTGATGTCCCTTCAGTAACAAACACTTGATGTCCATTCAGTAATAAACACTTGATGTCCCTTGAGTAACAAAGACTCTAATAAACACTCAATGTCCCTTCAGTAATAAACACTCTAATAAACACTTGATGTCCCTTCAGTAATAAACACTCTAATAAACACTTGACGTCCCTTCAGTAATAAACACTCTGATAAACACTTGACGTCCCTTCAGTAATAAACATTCTAATAAACACTCAATGTCCCTTCAGTAATAAACATTCTAATAAACACTCGATGTCCCTTCAGTAATAAACACTCAATGTCCCTTCAGTAATAAACACTCAATGTCCCTTCAGTAACAAACACTTAATGTCCCTTCAGTAGCAAACACTCAATGTTCCTTCAGTAACAAACACTCAATGTCCCTTCAGTAATAAACACTCTAATAAACACTCAATGTCCCTTCAGTAATAAACACTCTAATAAACAATCGATGTCCCTTCAGTAATAAACACTCTAATAAACAATCGATGTCCCTTCAGTAATAAACACTAATAAATACTCTAATAAACACTCAATGTCCCTTCAGTAATAAACACTCAATGTCCCTTCAGTAATAAACACTCTAATTAACACTTGACGTCCCTTCAGTAATAAACCCTCTAATAAACACTCAATGTCCCTTCAGTAATAAACACTATAATAAACACTCAATGTCCCTTCAGTAATAAACACTCTAATAAACACTCGATGTCCCTTCAGTAATAAACACTAATAAATACTCCAATAAACACTCAATGTCCCTTCAGTAACGAAAACACTATAATAAACACTTGATGTCCCTTCAGTAATAAACACTCTAATACACACTCTAATAAACACTTGATGTCACTTCATTAATAAACACTCTAATAAACACATGACGTCCCTTCAGCAATAAACACTGTAATAAACACTCAATGTCCCTTCAGTACCAAACACTAATAAACACTTGATGTCCCTTCAGTAATAAACACTCAATGTCCCTTCAGTAACAAACACTTAATGTCCCTTCAGTAACAAACACTCAATGTCCCTTCAGTAACAAACACTCAATGTCCCTTCAGTAACAAACACTCAATGTCCCTTCAGTAACAAACACTCTAATAAAGACTCGATGTCCCTTCAGTAATAAACACTAATAAATACTCAATGTCCCTTCAGTAACAAACACTCAATTTCCCTTCAGTAATAAACACTCAATGTCCCTTCAGTAACAAACACTCAATGTCCCTTCAGTAACAAACACTCAATGTCCCTTCAGTAATAAACACTCTAATAAAAACTTGATGTCCCTTCAGTAATGAACACTCAATGTCCCTTCAGTAATAAACACTCTAATAAATAGTTGATGTCCCTTCAGTAATAAACACTCTAATAAACACTATAATAAACACTTGATGTCACTTCATTAATAAACACTCTAATAAACACATGACGTCCCTTCAGTAATAAACACTCAATGTCGCTTCAGTAATAAACACTGTAATAAACACTCAATGTCCCTTCAGTACCAAACACTCTAATAAACACTTGATGTCCCTTCAGTAATAAACACTCTAATAAACACTTGATGTCCCTTCAGTAATAAACACTCTAATAAACACTTGACGTCACTTCAGTAATAAACATTCTAATAAACACTCAATGTCCCTTCAGTAATAAATACTCAATGTCCCTTCAGTAATAAACACTCAATGTCCGTTCAGTAACAAACACTTAATGTCCCTTCAGTAACAAACACTCAATGTCCCTTCAGTAACAAACACTCAATGTCCCTTCAGTAACGAAAACACTATAATAAACACTCAATGTCCCTTCAGTAATAAACACTCTAATACACACTCTAATAAACACTTGATGTCACTTCATTAATAAACACTCTAATAAACACATGACGTCCCTTCAGCAATAAACACTGTAATAAACACTCAATGTCCCTTCAGTACCAAACACTAATAAACACTTGATGTCCCTTCAGTAATAAACACTCAATGTCCCTTCAGTAACAAACACTTAATGTCCCTTCAGTAACAAACACTCAATGTCCCTTCAGTAACAAACACTCAATGTCCCTTCAGTAACAAACACTCAATGTCCCTTCAGTAACAAACACTCTAATAAAGACTCGATGTCCCTTCAGTAATAAACACTAATAAATACTCAATGTCCCTTCAGTAACAAACACTCAATTTCCCTTCAGTAATAAACACTCAATGTCCCTTCAGTAACAAACACTCAATGTCCCTTCAGTAACAAACACTCAATGTCCCTTCAGTAATAAACACTCTAATAAAAACTTGATGTCCCTTCAGTAATGAACACTCAATGTCCCTTCAGTAATAAACACTCTAATAAATAGTTGATGTCCCTTCAGTAATAAACACTCTAATAAACACTATAATAAACACTTGATGTCACTTCATTAATAAACACTCTAATAAACACATGACGTCCCTTCAGTAATAAACACTCAATGTCGCTTCAGTAATAAACACTGTAATAAACACTCAATGTCCCTTCAGTACCAAACACTCTAATAAACACTTGATGTCCCTTCAGTAATAAACACTCTAATAAACACTTGATGTCCCTTCAGTAATAAACACTCTAATAAACACTTGACGTCACTTCAGTAATAAACATTCTAATAAACACTCAATGTCCCTTCAGTAATAAATACTCAATGTCCCTTCAGTAATAAACACTCAATGTCCGTTCAGTAACAAACACTTAATGTCCCTTCAGTAACAAACACTCAATGTCCCTTCAGTAACAAACACTCAATGTCCCTTCAGTAACGAAAACACTATAATAAACACTCAATGTCCCTTCAGTAATAAACACTCTAATACACACTCTAATAAACACTTGATGTCACTTCATTAATAAACACTCTAATAAACACATGACGTCCCTTCAGTAATAAACACTGTAATAAACACTCAATGTCCCTTCAGTACCAAACACTCTAATAAACACTTGATGTCCCTTCAGTAATAAACACTCAATGTTGCTTCAGTAACAAACACTTAATGTCCCTTCAGTAACAAACACTCAATGTCCCTTCAGTAACAAACACTCAATGTCCCTTCAGTAATAAACACTCTAATAAACACTCAATGTCCCTTCAGTAATAAACACTCTAATAAAGACTCGATGTCCCTTCAGTAATAAACACTAATAAATACTCAATGTCCCTTCAGTAACAAACACTCAATGTCCCTTCAGTAATAAACACTCAATGTCCCTTCAGTAACAAACACTCAATGTCCCTTCAGTAACAAACACTCAATGTCCCTTCAGTAATAAACACTCTAATACACACTCTAATAAAAACTTGATGTCCCTTCAGTAATGAACACTCTAATAAACACTATAATAAACACTTGATGTCACTTCATTAAAAAACACTCCAATAAACACATGACGTCCCTTCAGTAATAAACATTCAATGTCGCTTCAGTAATAAACACTGTAATAAACACTCAATGTCCCTTCAGTACCAAACACTCTAATAAACACTTGATGTCCCTTCAGTAATAAACACTCTAATAAACACTTGATGTCCCTTCAGTAATAAACACTTTAATAAACACTCGATGTCCCTTCAGTAATAAACACTCTAATAAACACTTGACGTCCCTTCAGTAATAAACACTCTAATAAACACTTGACGTCACTTCAGTAATAAACATTCTAATAAACACTCAATGTCCCTTCAGTAATAAATACTCAATGTCCCTTCAGTAATAAACACTCAATGTCCCTTCAGTAACAAACACTTAATGTCCCTTCAGTAACAAACACTCAATGTCCCTTCAGTAACAAACACTCAATGTCCCTTCAGTAATAAACACTCTAATAAACACTCAATGTCCCTTCAGTAATAAACACTCTAATAAAGACTCGATGTCCTTTCAGTAATAAACACTAATAAATACTCAATGTCCCTTCAGTAACAAACACTCAATGTCCCTTCAGTAATAAACACCCAATGTCCCTTCAGTAACAAACACTCAATGTCCCTTCAGTAACAAACACTCAATGTCCCTTCAGTAATAAACACTCTAATACACACTCTAATAAACACTTGATGTCCCTTCAGTAATGAACACTCAATGTCCCTTCAGTAATAAACACTCTAATAAACACTTGAAATAAACACTCTAATAAACACTCTAATAAACACTTGACGTCCCTTCAGTAATAAACACTCTAATGAACACTAAATGTCCCCTCAGTAATAAACACTAATAAACACTCTTATAAACACTTGACGTCCCTTCAGTAATAAACACTAATAAATACTCTAATAAACACTCAATGTCCCTTCAGTAATAAACACTCGCAGAGTGGAAAGGCCCCTCTCTGGAATGCAGAGGCTGAAGACAGAGGGGGGGTTGAAGACAGAGGGGGGGGGGGGTTGAAGACAGAGGGGGGAGGGTTGAAGACAGAGGGGAGGGTTGAAGACAGAGGGGGGGGGTTGAAGACAGAGGGGGGGTGGAAGACAGAGGGGGGAGGGTTGAAGACAGAGGGGGGGGGGGGTTGAAGACAGAGGGGGGAGGGTTGAAGACAGAGGGGGGAGGGTTGAAGACAGAGGGGAGGGTTGAAGACAAAGGGGGGGTTGAAGACAGAGGGGAGGGTTGAAGACAAAGGGGGGGTTGAAGACAGAGGGGAGGGTTGAAGACAGAGGGGGGAGGGTTGAAGACAGAGGGGGGGGGGTTGAAGACAGAGGGGAGGGTTGAAGACAGAGGGGGGGGTTGAAGACAGAGGGGGGGGGGGTTGAAGACAGAGGGGAGGGTTGAAGACAAAGGGGGGGTTGAAGACAGAGGGGGGAGGGTTGAAGACAGAGGGGAGGGTTGAAGACAGAGGGGGGAGGGTTGAAGACAGAGGGGGGGGGTTGAAGACAGAGGGGGGAGGGTTGAAGACAGAGGGGGGGGGAGTTGAAGACAGAGGGGGGAGGGTTGAAGACAGAGGGGGGGGATGAAGACAGAGGGGGGGGGTTGTAGACAGAGGGGGGAGGGTTGAAGACAGATGGGAGGGTTGTAGACAGGGGGGGGGGGGGGGGGGGTGAAGACACAGGGGGGGTTGAAGATACACTCTAAAAAGTGTATTTCAGCAGTCGTTGAAGTTACGTAAAGTTCTGAGTGAGTTTCATTAAGATTTCTGCTTTAGTGGAGGCAGTTTACATTTGTGGAGTATATCAACTTGTTATTATGTGTTGTTCCCTCAGTACACATGTAACCTGCAATTCTCATTTGAGTGAACCTGCATCAATTAGGTTTCTCGTAACCCTGTGCGTCTGACGTCATGACGTCACCGCCTTCTCCAGAATTTTCTACCTGTGGGCGGTTGAGACGACATTTTTTCGGCTCCACTTTTTCCATCGTCTTTGAAGGTAAGTCAAATGTAGAACAAATATTTTAATATGTTAAATATAAAAATACTCCAACTGTATTGTTAAGTTCGTTAAATGTTTAGTAAACGGACTTAACCACACCAGCTATCATTCAGCCCTGCTGAATGAAACATTAGCGAAATGTACGTTAGCCTAACGTTAAATACTGTATCAGACCTGTTGGTAGATTGTGCTTGGACATGTAGTTTAGTAGTTAGTTAGTTTGCGGGCTGGACTCTCTTGGGTTAATATCGGAACGTTAGCTTAAAGTTGAATGTTCATGCAGGGTGTTGGTGTTGGCTCACTGTTATTTATTCATTAGCATTAGCATATTATAGCGGCAAACTGGGCCGTGTTCGGGCACGCGCACGTGTTGCTTCTCATGCCTGTCGGCGAGCACAGTTCATGCGGTCACGGCCACGGGTGACGTGGGAAGTAAGGTTAACTAAGCTTTAACTGTGGTGCCTCCATGAAGCGTGCATTTGTTTCCAATGTATGTGGCGAGGAGAAAGGGTGCGTGCAGCTGGGCTCTCGGGCACTTGGGTGGTCCCACTGGGAACTTCTCTCTCCACGCCCGTCTCACGTCGACTGCAGTCGTCCGTACTTGTATTCAGTTGGTTTTCCACACAAACATGTCAATTTGTGTGTGTGTGTGTGTGTGTGTGTGCATGTGCGTGCGTAGACGCAACTGATAAATATTTATAGACGGACAAGCAACAACTTAATTAATCAGCATTTAATTATTTTATTTTGAAAACTGACCGGATTGTCTCTTCTTTTTTTGTATCCGACTTCCTTCCTGGCTCTGGTGTGTGGTTCGCGGTGACAGGACTGCCTTCGTATTTATGCTTTATATTTTCAGAAATGTTTGCTGTGTGATGATGAGTTAACCAGCTCAGTGTTGTTGTACCAGCACCTGTGTGTGACTACTTCAAGAGGGGCATTCCTGTGTGGAGGCGTGCCAGGCAGCCCGTTTTATCTGTGAACCTGCATACTTTCACTTCATCAACAACAAAGGTATGAAAGCTCAAAATAGTAAAATAGTAATGTCTCATTTTAACTTTATCTTACAACTAGTATTGATTGAGGAATAAATTGCAAAAAAAAAAAAATGCTTTTAATGTAAATATGGGCACTGGGTTTTGTTTTGAACTTCTCACTTAAAATCTAATAAGAGAGGGCTGGCTACATTTGATGCATACATTTTGTGTTTAAATGATTGGGGCGAAAAAAATCACATCACAATCGTATTCATGCTGAGATGTGATCTAGTCTCATATCACCATATTGATATATTGTAATATTGCTCAACCCTACCTCTGTGTTTTTCCCAAATTATTTATATAAACCCAGTTAAGCGCATCTCTTTGTTTCTCCAGTGTTATGCTTCATGTGGAGATGCAAGACCTGTGGGACGACATTTACAAAAAGATCTGAACTGCTAAAGCACTACAAACTGATTCATAGGCATTACGGGCGAGGCTACACATATCCATGCACTTATTTTAATTGTGCATGTAGGTTCAGGACTTGGAATGCCCTACTGAGCCATCTATCAAGAAATCACCCTGCCCAACAAGCAGTCACCAAAGCTGCGCCCACGTTTACATGCCATATTTGTGGCCATAATCAACTCTCAACAGAAAGAGAATATTTTCAACATATCTATCAGCATCTTAAAAATAAGGAGACTGTAACATGTGTCTTCCAAAACTGTGAATATAAAACCAATGTCTATGAGAACTTCAAAAGTCATAAATACAGAAAACACTCTGGTACAGTTAACACCTTTAAGCCTGAAATAAGTTCTGTTGAAGAAACTTGTGCCAGTGTTGCCAGTGATATTTCAGATGTGGAAATTATAGAGAGTAATGTAAATTTAAATTCTGCTTTTGACAATGGGGATTCTGAAAACTTAGAGAATGATATTAAGCTTAAAATTGCTTCAGTGCTCCTTAAGTTAGAACACATCTTTCTTGTGTCTAATGCAGCTGTAGATGAGCTTTTGCAGGAGTTAAACTATTTGATTGGTTCTCTTTCTCTGCCAGTTACCCAAAAGACTATTAGCCAAGTATTACAAGATAATGGATGCCAATTTGACCAGTCAGTTGTTGAAAAGCTAGCCAGTGTACTGTGTGAGACAAACCCCGTAAAAAAAGCAATTGGAGATAAAGGTCCACTTTCCAGTGCTTGGAGGCGAAAAGCTTACTATTAGAGCCACTTCAAAGTAGTGGAACCAGTGGAATATATAATTGACAGGAAAAATAACAAGTCATTCCAATATATTTCAATTTTAAAGTCTTTGCAGCATATTATTGACTGCCAGACAATCTTGGATCAGGCTGTTAATTTGAATACTGTAGATAATCAGCCTCAAAAAACCACTGTGCACTACAAAACTATCTTTGATGGTGCCTTCTTCCATGAAAATGGACTGTTGTCTAAGCAGGGAAGCATTTCGTTGATATTATACATTGACGATTTCGAAATCTGCAATCCCCTTGGTACGTCAAGGAGGAAGCATGAAATTAGTGGATTGTACTGGATTTTGGGTAATTTGCCACCAGGCTGTAATTCTGCTTTATCCTCCATCTATTTGGCTGCTTTAATCAAAAGTAATGATCTGAAGTGCTATGGGTATGAGAAAGTGTTAAAACCTGTTATTGATGATCTTGTAATTTTGGAACAGAGTGGGATATTTCTGTCAAAGTTGGGCAGAACAGTAAAAGGCACCGTTCAGTGTGTTGTCGCGGACAACCCTGCTGCACACAGTATTGCTGGATTTGTTGAAAATTTCTCAGGGACATATGTATGTAGATTTTGCACTGCAGAAAGATCAGAGTTCCAGGCTATTGAAGTCAAAGTGAAGCTTTTACTTTGAGAACCAAAGACATTTATGCAGATCATTTACGAATTCTTGAGGAAAACAAATTGCCCAGTTATTATGGTGTGAAATCAGAGTGTATTTTGTCAAAGCACCTCTCATATTTTTTTTTTTTTACAAATCTTTTTATTATTTTTTTCACAGATAGCAAACAGACATTTTCAAGACATTAAATGTAAAATACTGTGTTTTCTAATACAGATGTTAAAACAAAAAAAAACAAAACAAAAAACCCCATTACCCCGCAATCTCATTCACACATGCATACAAGGGGGAGGGGGGGGGGGAGAGAAGGAAATGACAACAAAAACAAATAAAGGTTGAATATTAGAAAAAGTTGCAAAGAAAGGGGAGGGAGGGGAGTTTCTCTTGTCAGAATTAAGTTTTGGGTTCTTTATCAACAGTAAGGGTGTCAATGTGGTCTAAAAAAGGCTGCCAGGTTTTATGGAACGTCGTCAGGGAACCTCTAAGGGAGAACCTAATCCTTTCAAGCCTGACGCAGCACAAGATTTCATGAATCCATCCATTATGGGTGGGAGGAGAGGGATGTATCCATTTAAGGAGAATAAGCCTCCTAGCAAGCAGAGTAGTGAATGCAATAACTCGTTGTGTGGTAATGGGTGTATTGGGTATTGAAGGAATTCCGAAAAGGGCAGTGAGGGGGCTAGGATCCACTGTCTCACCTAAGACCACCCTGAGTGAACCAAATATCGCAGACCAAAACTCTGATAGTTTAGAGCACGACCAAAACATGTGCATGTAGTCAGCCAGAGATTGTTTACATCTATTACATGCATCAGACCTGTCAGGATATATCCTGGCCAGTTTTGCGTTTGTAAAATGTACTCTGTGCAAAATCTTGCACTGCAGTAAACTATGCCTTGCACATATAGAAGAGGTGTGTACCAGGTTTAATATATGTCCCCACTGATCATCTGACATGTTAATCCCAAGGTCCTGGTCCCATACAACTCTAAGGGAATGTAAGCAAGTAGGATTTATCTTAAAAATGTTGTCGTATATAATGGAGGTGAGCCTCCTTGAATCGGTCTTAAGTGATAGGAAAGAATCAATCATCGAATCAGGAGGTCGGCCTGGAAATTGGGGGTATTTCTTATCTGAAAAAATCGGAACAAATGGGAACTTGGAAGATCAAATTTGTTGGCTAAATCTGCAAACGATGAGAAGACACCACCAGCATAAAGGTCGTTAATAGACCGCAGGCCTTTGTTTGACCAAGTCAGGAAGACTGGATCCGAACATGACGGGAGGAAAAGGTGGTTGCGATAGATTGGGGCTAGACCTGATGACGCATGTAAGCCACATTGCTTCCTAAACTGACCCCAAATCTTTAAAGTGCTGGTTACAATAGGATTCTTGGCAACTTTTTTAATTGGGAAAGGTAATTGAGAGCATACCACCGACCAAAGTGAGAGACCCGAAGAGGACGCCTCCATCTGGGCCCACCGAGGGCGCCCTCCCTGTGCCAAGTCATTGTTCCAAAAAAGAAGCTTATTAATATTACATGCCCAATAATATTGGCGGAGATTAGGTAGTGCCAGGCCACCTTCAGACTTGGGGAGTTGAAGAACTACTCTTCTAATACGTGCCCTCTTGTTACACCATAAAAAAGAATTAATCTGCTGGTCAAGTGCCGAAAAAAATGATTTATTTATAAATATTGGAATGTGCTGGAAGAAATATAAGAACCAAGGTAGCACCACCATTTTTATCAAATTGACACGTCCCATTAAGGAGAGAGGCAAGGAGGACCATCTAGCTAAGTCTGCTTTAAGGCGATCTACTAATGGGCTAAGGTTCTTGGCAAAAAGCTCCGTAAACGATTTAGTAATATGGATACCCAGGTATTTGAATCCCCCCGGGACCTTCATAAAAGGGAAGAGAGCCTGGGGAAGTTTTTCAGCAAGGGTGTTAACTGGGAAATATTCGCTTTTCTGAAGGTTGAGTTTGTAGCCGGATAGCTTCTTAAATTGCTCTAAAATGCTTAGAATTATAGGAAAGGAGGACGATGGGCTGGAGATATACAGTAAAAGGTCATCTGCATACAAAGAGAGCTTATGCGAAAAACCGAAGCGTGTGATGCCCCTAAATCCTTCCTCACTACGAAGCCATATGGCTAGAGGCTCGATGGCGAGCGCAAATAATGACGGAGATAAAGGGCAACCTTGTCTATTTCCGCGAGAGAGCGAGAACAAACCAGACTTAACACCGTTGACGCTGACTGAAGCTACGGGAGATGTATAGAGGAGTTGAATCCATGAAACAAAGTCCCTGCTGAAACTGAATTTGTTAAGTATATAAATCAAATATCCCCACTCTACTCTGTCGAATGCCTTTTCCGCATCCAAAGAGAGAACAACCTCGGGGGAACCAGTAGAGGGAGAATAAATAATATTAAACAACCTTCTGGTATTAAAAAATGACTGTCGTCCTGAGATAAAGCCCGTCTGGTCGGGATTGATCAGGCCTGGCATCACCCTCTGAAGGCGGCTAGATAGAACCTTAGACATGATCTTAAAGTCTACGTTTAAAAGGGATATCGGCCTGTAGCTGCCACACAAGAGTGGGTCCCTATCTTTCTTCAACAACAGAGTGATTGAAGCCTCCGACAAAGTAGGTGGTAACCGGCCCTTCAGAAAGGCATCATTGAATACTCTCACCAGGATCGGGGCGAGTACAGAACAAAAAGTTTTAAAAAAACTCTGTGGTGTAGCCATCAGGACCAGGCGATTTACCACTCTGTAAAGATTTGATAGCCTCTGTAACTTCAGAGACGGTTAGCGGAGAACCCAGATCACCGGCACCACTCCCATCAATTTGGGGATAAACTAGAGTGTCTAAGGGGTTAGGGCTGTCCCAATCCTGTGGAGAAGACTCTGATGTGTATAATACAGAATAGTAGTTCGAAAAGATATTACTGATTTCAGCAGGGTCTGTAGTAATATCACCTGTTGGTGACTTCACTCTAGGGATCAACCTAGAGGCGCCGGCCACTCGCGAATGATATGCAAGCAGTTTGCCTGCCTTGTCTCCCTGCTCAAAAAATCGTTGCCTGGTTTGCAGAAGTTGCCTCTCAATCTTACCAGTTGATAACAGATCATATTGAGATTGAAGCTGAAGCCGTTTTTTATACAAAATAGAGGTGGGATTAACCGAGTATTGGATGTCTAAATTTCGGATATCAGCTGAAATTTCTGTCAATTTGGATTGTGCCGATTTCCTGAAATGGGAGACAAAAGAAATGATCTGACCACGAAGATAAGCCTTAAAGGCCTCCCAAAGTATATCACTACCAATATTCGGAGTATCGTTTATCTCGAAGAAAAATGTGATGTGTGTTGCAAGGAAAGCCTTAAATTTTGGTTCAGACAGCAAATGAGGGCTAAATTTCCAGAATTTAGAGGGTGGTCTACCATGGGGAAAATTGATTTCCATAGAAGTGGGTGCATGGTCGGAGATAACTATGCTATGGTACTCACAGGAAAGAACGTTATGTAATAGTTTATTGTCAAGTAAAAAGAAGTCTATCCGTGAGTAAGTGTGGTGGACATGTGAAAAGAAAGAAAAAACTTTACTGGTGGGAAACTTGGTCCTCCACGGACCCCTCAAGCCCAGCTGGTCAACGTGAAATTTTAGGACTTTGGTCGATTTAGATAGAGTAGACTGCTTAGCGGATGACCTATCAAGTCCTACATCCTGGACCAGGTTAAAGTCACCTCCAATTATAATTTGATGATCATTAAGATTAGGTATAGAAGTAAAGAATTTGGATATAAATTTATCATCATCCCAAGTCGGGGCATATAGCGAGGCCAGGACCACAGGAGTATTTTGTAGTTTGCCAGATATTATAACGTATCGGCCGTTTGGATCAGATATAGTAGTGTTTAGTTCAAAGGCAATGTCCTTGTGTATAATAATAGCAGCCCCTCTAGCCCTCTTGGAAAACCTAGAATGAAACAGGAAGTCCCATCCGTGGACTCTTGACGCGAGACATTTCCGCCGTACGGAGGTGCGTCTCCTGTAAAAAGCAGATGTCCCCTCTAAGGTGTTGCAAATGTGAAATTACCTTGTTGGCCTTAGTGATATTGTTCATCCCTTTAACGTTCCAGGAAATAAACCAGATATTTCTACCACTCATTGACATGGTCCTTTAAGTTGTGCCATTACCTGAGCAGAGAACAAAATAAGAGGGGAGGGGGAGAAGGAAACAGGAAAAGAGCGGGGGGAACAACAAACAAACACACACACACTCATCCACACACAACAAAGGGGGCGTCAAACATGTGTATCTCCTGGATACAAACCTTCCTGACATGACTTAACCTCTGTTCCCTCTACATTGAACAGTAGACAACTTCCTTGTAAAAACCTCAGTAGAAAACTTCACGCTGAATATAAAAAATAAATATGAACAATAGCACCTCTTTCAGCCTTTCAAAATTAACACTGCATATAAAATGTAAATGAGGAGGTTGGGGATGTAACAGAGTACCCCCCCCCTTAATCACCTGGCCCAGCAGCAACAAAGACAGGCCTGCCACAGTAGTTCAAATAAACAAGAGGGCCGGTTTACGAGCATTAAAAAAAAAACCCAACTAAATACTGTTTAAAGGGATATTCCGCCATTTTTGGAAATAAGCTCATTTTCCACCTTCCCTCGAGCAAAACAATCGATCTTTACCCTTTTCCCGTTCATCCAGCCGTTCTGTGAGTCTGGGGGTACAACTTTTAGCTGTAGCTTAGCATAGATCATTGAATCGGATTAGACCATTAGCATCTTGCCCGCTTAAAAGTGACTACGATTTCCGGAATTTTTCCATTTAAAACTTGTCTCTTCTCAAGTTTGAAAGTGCAATAAGACCAACGGAAAATGAAACGTGGCGATTTTCTAGGCTGATTTTACCCGGAACTATATTCTCTTTCTGGCGTAATAATCAAGGAAAGTTGCAAAGGTACCATGGGCGTAGTGATATGACGCAGCGCCTCAATAGTCCCTGTAGGCTTCTTCCGGCAATACAACCAACGTGATTACCGGGACTATACTTTGAGGCGCGTCATATCACTGCGCCCATGGTACCTTTGCAACTTTCCATGATTATTACGCCAGAAAGAGAATATAGTTCCGGGTAAAATCAGCCTAGAAAATCGCCACGTTTCATTTTCCGTTGGTCTTATTGCACTTTCAAACTTGAGAAGAGACAAGTTTTAAATGGAAAAATTCCGGAAATCGTAGTCACTTTTAAGCGGGCGAGATGCTAATGGTCTAATCCGATTCAATGATCTATGCTAAGCTACAGCTAAAAGTTGTACCCCCAGACTCACAGAACGGCTGGATGAACGGGAAAAGGGTAAAGATCGATTGTTTTGCTCGAGGGAAGGTGGAAAATTAGCTTATTTCCAAAAATGGCAGAATATCCCTTTAAACATGTAAACATTTTGGCCTGTATAAACCAAACTAAGGAGGTAGAGTTAGCAGCCATAATCGACATCAACCTACTACAGGCTACATATAGCAGAGTATGTTACTTCCGTTTAGCGGCAAGATATTTCTTAGCTTCCTCGACAGATGACAGCCGAACTTTGTCTCCATTCTCCGCCGTTATCATCAGCTTGGCCGGGTACTGGAGAGCGGGTCTGAGTCCAAGCTTATATAGTTGCGCCATTACCTCACGGTACAGAGCTCGCTGCGCCACCACCTCGGGAATATAATCTTCATAAAAGGCAATAGGTTTCCCCTCGTACCGCAGGTCCGCTCTCATTCTCCGGGCCTCGTGGATGACTTTTTCCTTAGTCTGGAAGTTGTGGAAACAGATGATGACAGGCCTCGGTCTTTCCCCAGGCTTTGGCTTCGCGGCTAACGATCTGTGGGCCCGGACCAGCTCAGGAGAAGTAGGCAGGATTTGGTCCCCGAGAAGCTGGGGTAGTAGGTTGGAGAAGAAGGCGGTTGGCCGAGGGCCTTCAATCGACTCCGGGAGACCTATGATGCGGATATTGTTGCGGCGACTCCGGGCTTCGAGGTCTGAAGTTTTCGCCCGCAGTTTAGTATTGCTAGCGGCTAGCTCTGCGCATGTAGCTTCAAGAGTTGACAGGCGCTCGTCAACTGAGTCAGCGTTCGACTCCAAAGATGCAATGCGTCGCCCTAGCTCGGACACGGTCGTGTGGACCAGGTCAACTTTAGACTCGAGTGCGGCGATAGCAGTTTTAAACTCTTCCGAAAGGGACACTTTATGGCTCTCCAGCAACCTTGTTAGCGCCGCCATGCTAACGTCGCTAGCAGCATCGTCTTCCCTAGGCACAGAGTCTTTCTTGGCTTGTTTAGTAGCTTTAGATGCCATGTCTTCTTAATGTATCTAGTTGCGCAGCTGATTTATATCGATTTGTAAAGTTTGAAGTGGATAACGAGGTTTTTACATAATAAAAAGTTGGAAACGAGGGAGCGAGAGGAAAAACACGTCTACTCCTCACTCTTCATTCCGGAAGTCTCGCACCTCTCATATTTTGATGTTAGCACTGGTTTTCCACCAGATGCTGTTCATGATCTTTTTGAGGGCATCGTTCCTTTTGAACTTTCACTTTGCCTAAGTTTGTTAATAAAAAAAAAGTATTTCACGTTATGTACATTGAATGAAGCAATATCATCTTTCAACTTCAAGTGGGCTGACAAAACAAATCGACCTCATCCTGTGGCTCTGAGTTTTGCATCCAAAAAAACTGTGGGGGGGAATGCACACAAGAACTGGTGTCTTATCAGATTTTTGCCTTTGTTCGTTGGGCAGAGTGTACCCTGTGAGGAGGGGGTTGGGGGGGGGGGGGGGGGGGGGGAGTTGAAGACGGAGGGGGGGGGGGTTGAAGACAGAGGGGGGGGGTTGAAGACAGGGGGGGGGGGGGTTGAAGACAGAAGGGGGGGGTTGAAGACAGAAGGGAGGGTTGAAGACGGGGGGGGGCTGAAGACAGAGGGGGAGTTGTAGACAGAGGGGGGGTTGAAGACAGGGGGGGGGCTGAAGACAGAGGGGGGGGTTGAAGACAGAGGGGGGGTTGAAGACAGAGGGGGAGTTGTAGACAGAGGGGGGGGTTGAAGACAGAGGGGGGGGGGTTGAAGACAGGGGGTGGGGGGGGTTGAAGACAGAGGGGGAGGTTGAAGACGGTGGGGGGGGTTGAAGACAGAGGGGGGGTTGAAGACAGAGGGGAGTTGTAGACAGAGGGGGGGGGTTGAAGACAGAGGGGGGGGGGTTGAAGACAGAGGGGGGGTTGAAGACAGGGGGTGGGGGGGGGGGGTTGAAGACAGAGGGGGGGTTGAAGACAGGGGGTGGGGGGGGTTGAAGACAGAGGGGGGGTTGAAGACAGAGGGGGGGGGTTGAAGACAGGGGGGGGCTGAAGACAGAGGGGGGGGGTTGAAGACAGAGGGGGGGGTTGAAGACAGGGGGTTGGGGGGGGTTGAAGACAGAGGGGGGGGGTTGAAGACAGGGGGGGGGTTGAAGACAGGGGGGGGGGCTGAAGACAGAGGGGGGGGGGTTGAAGACAGAGGGGGGGGGGGGTTGAAGACAGGGGGGGGGGGGGGGGGGTTGAAGACAGACCCAATAACCCCGGGGGCTCATGAGCCAACCAGCCGACGCCCCCTGCAACCTGGCTCAAGCCTGCCCACACGGAACACACACACACACACACACGGAAACACACACAAACACACACACACACACCATCACTCACACCAGCACAGCCAACCCAACCTCCCCTGTGTCATCTTGTTCTAACAGAACCCGGGCTTATCACAGTTTATCACATGTTCCCTGAGCTCCATGTGTTAAAACAGTGTGTATCACATGCTCCCTGAGCTCCATGTGTTAAAACAGTGTGTGTATCACATGCTCCCTGAGCTCCATGTGCTAAAACAGTGTGTGTATCACATGCTGCCTGAGCTCCATGTGTTAAAACAGTGTGTGTATCAGACGGCCACCATATGGTTCAGCTTACAGCAGCTCACACCCGGGAAGGCCGGCTTCCCTCAAACAGCTTGACATTCCTGGCTAACAGGCCGATAAGGGCCACTGTGACTCATCTCTCAGGTGTGTTTTCAGCTCTCTTACACAAGAGGGACACGCCCGCACGTCATCATATGAATACACGCACACACGTGTGTTCGGCTTCTCCACAAACACACACATGCAGAGAACTCACACTGCTGTTAACATATCAACACTGGGGGACAGGCATTTGGATGCACATACTTGCATGCACGGTGTGTATGCACACACACCAGCACACACTCACATACACACACACATACACACACACACACACACACACACACACATACACATACACACACACACACGCACACACACACACACACACACACACACACACACACACACACACACACATACACACACACACACACACACACACATACACATACACACGCACACGCACACACACACACACACACACACACACACACACACACACATACACACACACACACACACACACACACACATACACATACACACACACGCACACACACACACACACACACAAACACACACACACACACTCTCTCTCCTTCCCCTCTCCCAAATGACCACTAACAGTATACTTTAGGTGTCGAGCGAAGGTGTGATTCACACCGACAGAGCGAGAGAGACAGAGAGAGAGAGAGAGAGAGGGAGAGAGAGAGAGACCCCCAGCGTCACAGAGAGAGGGAGAGCTATTTGGGCTGGGGAGGGGCCCGGAGCCGGCATTAAAGGGGGAGCTGTCTAAAGGTTTAGTTTCATTAACACATCCACACAGCTGCAGCGCTACACTGACTTTGTTGACTCAGTCGCTCTGTCCTGGCACCAAAACCCAGGGAGGAAAGACTCTTTGAACCACGTCTTGAACCCTTCAGACCCAGGGACCACCAGAGGCACTGCACCAATGCTTTAAACCCTGTTTTCTCTGGTCATTCAATACACACTGGGCTTTGCACTGGGGATTAGGACCAAGGCAACAATGTGGCCATGATGAGGTGGAAATCCTTTCTATTTATACAGGACATGTAGAACAGATCAAATAAAGGGCTTGTCTGTCTTGGTTGACAACCCCTCAGAAAGGTGAAAGGCCAGCACGTTGAAGGTAGTGTGTGGAGCAGGGTCCTCCAGAGTGACCAGGAGACCGCCTGGCCCGTCTTGAGAGTGACACCCTCACAGCCGCCGACTCCTTCTAGAAACACAGACGTCATCACTTCCCCTGAAGACTATTTGACCAATTTTAACCAATTTTAACTTGTGATTTTGTGTATTCTGTGTTTTTATCAGAATTACAATCAGTCGCAGAATGCATCACCTTAGATAAAAGCTTCTGCTAAATGCCCTAAATGTAAATGTAAATATACAAATAAATTATATATAAATATTAAACTGAATATCACATGGAGGTGTTAACTATAAGAATCTTAAATATAAATGTTTATTTGGGGTATTCTGCAAAGGCCAAGAAAAGCCTCAATTTTAATACAAAAAGCTAACCACAAAAAGCTGCTATACTTCTACTGACCTCTACAGCTCTGTTCTACTGTCTCGGGGTTCATGTCTGGCTGAGCTCAGGCAGGCTTCAGTCCAACTGTGGGCTGTTTGCAAGGCTGTGCCTTCTGTTCTCCAATAACAAGGGAAATCAATTCATCTTGCTTTTCCCAGTTAACTACACACCATACTTTTTCCAGAAATGTTTTCCTTTTCGAAGGATTAAATAAAATTGTAGTTGCTTTTGATAAAAGCATCTATTGAGTGACTGTCAATGCAAAAATGTCTCTACACTTGATAAGGTTGACTTTAAAACCGCTGGTGATAATGACAACGGCACACTGACTGTCCGCTTCTTTTTCTGAAATGTCGATTGGCTGAAGTTTGGAGTTGAGTGTTAGGGAGGGAATGAATGTTACCGCAATCAAGTTTGAGAAGTGAATTGGAATGGAGCAATCTATTTAAGGGTAATTACCTTTGGTTCTATGTTGGGATGGCCTCTTTTCAGATAATAGTCTGAGACATGTAGTACATGTGGTAAATGTAGTACATTTAGAAAACCCAGAGTCTAGTATGCAAGAGTAGACCCCTTTACTATTAGTGATTAGTAAAAAGTGATTGTTTTTTCTTCTTCTCACACTGGTGAGGCTGCGGTTCTGAATAAGGTGCTAATGTGTTGGTTGTTGAGGATGAGGATTGTCCACAAACACACCTGGAAGTCAGCATAAATGCCGCATTCCAGCTCGTGGAATGCCATTAACACAAGACATGGTTTTCACCTTCTGAATCAGGCTGTCCTCTTTACTCGTTGGGCTGATTTTAATCCAAAGTGACTCAAATGCTTTTCTTGTTATTGAATGATTTTAATGCACACAAGCAGGAAGAGGTGAGCACCTTCCTCAAGGACACCTGTAGGTAGACTGGCCACCGGGGTTCAAACACAGAGCCTTGCATCTGGGAGTCCAACATTCTAGCACTACTTGTGAAACAATTTGTAATTGTACATGTAATAGCTTTTATTCTGTAATGTACAACATTGTATCTTTTAAGTGTGCCAATAGTGGAAAGATGAATGGGAAAATACACAATATAGCAATGGAATATCTGACTCCAGTGCATCTCTTCTCATAACGTGTTCAGCATATGAATCTCTGACAAGCAGACATGGCGTCTGAGTGCATTGACATGTTGATGCTATCATGTCTGACGTGCTGCAAGATGGATGGGGAGGATGATTACGATCAAGTGCGAGAGAGAGAGAGAGAGAGAGAGAGAGAGAGAGAGAGAGAGAGAGAGAGAGAGAGAGAGAGAGAGAGAGAGAGAGAGAGAGAGAATAAAAGCCAGATAGATGGATGACTATAACAAGCCTTTGACTTTGAGAGACATAGATTGAGACAGAGATAGTGGGATAGAGAGACAGAGAGAGAAATAAATGGAGATGGTGAGAGAAAGGGAATGAGAGACATAGAGGGAGAGGGAGAGATAGACAGAGCAAGAGGGAGATGGAAAGACAGAGAGATAGAGAGGGAGAGAAGAGGCAGGGGGGGAGAGAGAGAAACAGAGACAGATAGATAGATGAATAGAATTATTTGAATCTAGATGAGCGAGAGAAAGAGAGAGAGAGATAAAGGGAGATGGAAGGAGAACAAGCAATAAGAGAGACGGAAACAGTAAAGAGACAGATGAGTTTGACAAAAAGAGAC
The DNA here is from genome assembly GCA_036785325.1 of Urophycis tenuis. NCBI lineage: Eukaryota > Metazoa > Chordata > Actinopteri > Gadiformes > Phycidae > Urophycis > Urophycis tenuis. The sequence continues at coordinate 17,099,647 of JAXIVH010000004.1, read as the reverse complement.
AGCGAGATGGAGAGAGCGAGTGAGAGAGAGAGAGAGAGAGATAGAGAGACAGATGCCCCCATCGTAAGCACCTCTTCCGGCCGTCTCCCTTGCGGTCTTCACAGATTAGCTCACCTCCCTTTAGCCTGTCTCAGCTTTCCTGCACAAGGCGGCCTCGGGCTGGGGGCCAGCTGCTGTGTGTGTGTGTGTGTGTGTGTGTGTGTGTGTGTGTGTGTGTGTGTGTGTGAAGTACACCATCAGAAGCTACCGGGGGTCAAAGTTGAACGCTGAGGCCCCTGGGGGCCACAGGGCCCATATTGAGTACTGTTAGACGCGCTTCGTTCCCGTACAGGCTAGCCCTTACATCTGTCACACCGCCCCTGTGTTGTATGCATTAGGTGTACTTGTGTAGTTTAGTGTGTTTTTGTGCGCCTTTGTGTATGTGTGTGCTTGGTGTGTGATTGTGTGTGTGGTAGAATAGGGGTTAATAACATGAAGAAATTGTGTAAGTGTGGGTATTTGTATGAAGATCCTAAAGACGTTCTTGTGTATTCCTGGGTAACATGTATATCCATGTTATCTGTGTGTCTCTCTCCCACTCACTCTGTCTCTCTTGCCTCTCTCAACCTCTCCCCTCTCTCCCTTTCTGTGTGTGTGTGTGTGTGTGTGTGTGTGTGTGTGTGTGTGTGTGTTACAGGAAAACAGTGACTAATGTCTGGCCCCTGCTCTTCCGTAAGTTGATCTATCCCTGAGGTGGGCGAGAGGGCATTGTCTCTCTCTCTCTCTCTGCCTCTCTCACTCCCTCCCTCTCTCTCCCTCCCTCTCTCTCCCTCCCTCTCTCTCTCTCCCTCCCTCCCTCTCTCTCTCTCCCTCCCTCCCTCTCTCTCTCTCTCTCCCTCCCTCTCTCTCTCTCTCTCTCCCTCTCTCTCTCTCTCTCTCTCTCTCCCTCTCTCTCTCTCTCTCTCTCTCTCTCTCTCCCTCTCTCTCTCTCTCCCTCCCTCTCTCTCTCTCTCTCTCTCTCTCTCCCTCCCTCCCCTCTCTCTCTCTCTCTCCCTCCCTCTCTCTCTCTCTCTCTCTCTCTCTTTCTTTCTCTCTCTCGTTTTCTTTCTCTCTCGCTAGAAACCCCTCTGAAATATACCAATATCATTTTATTGCAGAGTGGGCACAACTACCTTACTGAGCACAAATACAGTGAGTCACCCAACAGCGACTATCAGGCGTAGTTTAGGGCATCACAATGTGCTGCATCGTGATCAACTCAGGTGAACTGACCCACATAGCGCTAGCTAAACACACAAACTGGTGCTGCCACATTCCTGCTCAATGCAAACAGCGAGGGAAAAAGAAAAGAAGATATGAATGGACATGTTGTCACAGTGGAGTTACGGTCATTGCTGAGGATGATGTCGCTGATGTAATAATAATAATAATCATAAGAATAATAATAATAAGATGCGCGATTATTACAAGGGTGTTTCCAAATCTAAAAAAAAACAACCAACAAGACCTCCCCATGCGCAACCTGTACAATGTTACAAGTGACTGAAAGTTCACGCTAGACGTTGGCCTCCACAGAAGAGCAGGGGAGCAGGTCTCAGTACTACCTGTCCACTGCATAAGTAGGTCAACTATCTGAAACCTGCTGGCCAATAATATGAAATATGTGTATCCAATGATAGAAAATGTTATATATCACATATCACAGCATATACATCCTCACAACTTGTGATATCTAATGAAGCATGGGGATGTCTTACACTGACTAAATGTGACAGGGAGGCAGTACTCTGAACTAGGCCTACACTGACTAATGAAAACTCTTAACTAATCTATTTTTAACTCTGAATCTTAATGAAGAATAGACCCCTCGTGTCTCTTTTCCCTGAAGTTATAATAAGAGCACTGAATACTGAGTGGATGTGCATGACTTATAGAATAATTACTAATTATTACTTGTGTTTCATGTAACTGCCTTTGATTTTGAAAGTCTGATGTTCGAGCAACTTTATACACATCAATTCCATTTAATATCAGATTGATGTTAAGAGCAAACATGAATCAGACCCCATCTCAACCAATCCTGCTAAACTGACTATATAGACTCAACATGTGTTCCTGTTGACTTTTCTGATATACAAACAGTAGCTTCATTTAATCAGAGTCTAGGTTAGGAACTGGACAGTCAAGGTTACGAACTGGACAGTCTAGGTTAGGAACTGGACAGTCTAGGTTAGGAACTGGACAGTCTAGGTTAGGAACTGGACAGTCTAGGTTAGGAACTGGACAGTGTAGGTTAGGAACTGGACAGTTGCGTGCTAATTAATGAATCAACTTGCCCGGTGTGTTTTGCCTGAGGATCCCCCACGACCAACACATTGCACTAACGAGGATGGACCCGGTTAAGCTTGTCGAGGGCTGCAATCGCACTCCCCCGTGGTCGGTGCCCCCTCTATTAGGCACGGTTTGTGTTTGTCTGTGATGGAATACAAATAGTTGACAGAGCGACAAATACGTGAGTGCTGGTGTGTTGCCGCAGGGCGGTGTGCTCTCTGGCTGCTACTCGATGCTCGTGTCCACTTGCGGCGCAGCAGCGTGCGCCCATTGAAGGGAAACGCGCTGTTGTAATTGGTTTCTCAATGAGGGATCGTCCTCAGCTCCCCGAGGATCAGTGGACCGTGGCACATAACGGATCTATCAACTGTCGGCTCTCTTCCTCTAAATAGGTACTCGGGTTTACCGTCAGTTTCGCACGGCACCCACAACACATTCCCGTCGGCTGTAATACGGACAATAAGGGGATTGTTCAAGAAACCGGACGGGTCTTTTTCCAACGAGTTTCCCGGAGATTTTTTTTCTGCCAACCTGTTCGACTACCGGTGAGTTGTGGCGTCCTCAGAAAGAGAATTGCTGCAAAGTTTAGCAAGGAGAGGATAACACGATGAGCGAACTGGAGGAGGACTTTGCCAAGATCTTGTTGTTGAAGGAGGAGAGAATACGAGACTTAGAGAGGCGGCTGGCGGACAGGGACGATGAGATTCAAGAACTGAAAAGAAAATTGCATAAATGTCAGTCCGTGTTGCCCAGCGCCCAACTTATCGGACCGCGGACTCGCAGGGCGCAAGGCATTTCCGCGGAGCCCCAGACGCACCAAGACTTGTCCAGACAACCTTTTAGGAAATATGCCAAGTCGGACTGGTAAGACACTTAATCACAGATGAACCAGCGTTACCTTGTATCATTTTAAAGGGGTGGGTAGGTGGCTGAGTGGGGAGGGACACTGCACGTTTTCCACACAAAATAGAATATAGCTTTAGATGCTACGTGTGTGTGCGTGTGTGTGTGCGTGCGTGCGTGTGTGTGTGCGCGTGTGTGTGTGTGCGTGTGCGTGCTTGCTTATGCGCTCCACGGTCCACAAAATAACAATGCTTTGAACTACACAAAGTCAGTTCCACAGCCCCCCAACATCCCACGTTCTCACACAAGTCCTACAGCAGCTGAGCTGGTGAAGATGCTTCTATGAATGGGTTGCGTGTCCATTCTGAGAGCCGATGACGCAGCTCCGAGACGGGCTTGAGAAAGAGGTCCTAATTGATCGGATCCATCAGGGCCGTTCCCCAGGGACGGGGAGTGGAGGAAGTACGATGCATTATTGGCTTTTAGTAGCTCGACGCTGCGCGCCCGGAGTGCACGTCTGAGGATATTTAATACTCCATTAGAAAACGCTTTGTTGGACCATATGCTTCCTTCGTCGTCATCACCTTTTGGCGCTGATCATTTTGGTTTCAAAATGTATACTCATACACACAGATAATGATACAAATACGCCTTTCTTGTTTGTTATGTGCATGATTGCCGCACACAAATGGGCAATGCACCCGCGTGCACACGCACCCACGCACACAGGCCTCTCACGCACACAGGCCTCTCACGCACACAGGCCGTTCTCGTTGTCCCAGTAATCTTCTCACTGCTCCACTTGAAAGCTCTCTCGACTCTTTCCATCTCCAGACAACTGGAAGATTTACTCATTATGTTAATATGCCATGTACACAAATACCACACAATGGGCGTGCCAACATTAATTATGGCCTGATGGCTATTATTCTTAAGATGTCGGTGCAATTTCCTGGTTTCATTAGTGTTGATGAAGCTGTCGAAATAAAATAATCGACTTTGTTATTAACGGCCTTGAGATGAACACTGCAGGTCACTGTGGCCCGGACGCACACACACACGCACGCACGCACGCACACGCACGCACACACACGCACGCACACGCACGCACGCACCGCGCGCGCGCACGCGCGCACACACACACACACACACACACACACACACACACACACACACACACACACACACACACACACAGGTAAAAGTAGAGTGTGTGACCATCTCCCTCTCATGTCGGGCAGCCAGAGGACACTAACCATGTGGAATTTGAATCATATTGTAGAGTGATGAAATGCATAAAGACACATCTTGAAAGTTGACAAAAAGTCTAGTCTAGTTTAGAACATGGTCCCACTTTGGGTCCCTGGACCTAGCAGTGTGTATGTGGACCCAGCAATCCTTTGAGTGAATAAGATGACAAGGATGATGACTCAGTGAAGGATGATACATGAATGAGTGATGTCCATGTGTGTGTGCCTGTGTGTGTGTGTGTGTTTGTGTGTGCCTGTGTGTGTTTGTGTGCCTGTGTGTGTGTGTGTGTGTGCGTGCGTGCGTGCGTGCGTGCGTGCGTGTGTGTGTGTGTGTGTGTGTTTGTGTGTGCCTGTGTGTGTTTGTGTGCCTGTGTGTGTGTGTGTGTGTGCGTGTGTGTGTGTGCGTGTGTGTGTGTGTGTGTGCGTGCGTGTGTGTGTGTGTGAGCGTGTTTGTGCCTGTGTGGCATGTATATACCTCATATCTCTTAAACGATCCCAACATCAGCATTCTCTCCTCTCACTTGAACAGAGAGCAGAGAGAGCAGACAACATTGCATCATAATGAATGGGGAGTCCTGCATTCCCGGGGAAGACTAGAAAAACATAGAAAGTATCTATACTCTATACTACACGGTGTGGTGCTTTAGTTATCCAGACACAAGAGAGCCATGACCCATCTGGGGGGGCTTCAGGATCCTATCCACCTGTACTCTGGGCCCTCAGACCTCCAGGGGGGGGGGGTTGGGGTGTCTCGGGGTGATGGGAGACGGGTTGACCCCCCATTAGTGCCAGAGTGTGGCACCAGTCTACACCCCCCCTCCCCACTGGCTCCACCCCCACCCCTCCAGCGCCCCACTCATCACATTACCACAGCACGGTGCATGGATCCTGTTTCCATCGATCGCTGGAGGAAAGGCTGAGCTGGATGGCGAGAGGTGAAATTGAAAGCCTGGTGTCTCCGGTACAGAGGGGCTTTGAAGGGCAGGGGTGGGCGGGGCTTAGGGGTCATTGGGTTTGAGGAATACAGTGAACTTCAAACTGGGATGGGTTCATGAAACACCAGGGCACACAGGAAGTGGGCTATTTCAACTGTGTGGTGCCGTCGTCTTAACTGGCCACACTGTCGCTGTTGATTCTTTTTTTTTAATCAAAAGGATGTTGATGTTGAATGACACTGCATTTTTGTTGTTAGTATTAGCATACATTAAGTGTTAGCATAGAACATATGGTTTCAGCCGATGCTAAAAGGATGACCAGGATTTCTCCTAGCTTTACATTGGGGTACATTTGGGTTTGAACCCAGAACAATTTGGTCAAAAACCCTCACCACAAAACTAACCAGAACGCCCTTTAGCTGTTCATTTGCTTGGAAGCTCCTGCAGCCAATGAATGTCATTCACCCATAATGCCTTGCATTTGTGCACACAAAGCAGCGGTGATGTCCACCATGCACACACGACTTGCTTAAGGGATGATGATGATGATGATGATGATGATGACATCCATTCATAGCAGCAAACTATGGATGGAAAAACCTTTGCATACATTTATTTGCATATTTGCTTTTTCTAATGATATTCCAGGAAATGAGCATGAGATGACGTAGTGTCGGACAAACGCCTTGAAAACAGGAGGGCTCTGAAGGTGGACGTGAGGTTATTCTCACATTGTACCACCAGAGGGCAGCTTTGATCTTTCAATCTACCAGAGAGGGTTTCGTACAAAACAAAACCACAGATAAGTGTTGCTATTTGGTGCTGATATTAGTAAGTGTCGATGGTTACCGCTTTAGAAAAGTTATGTTTGGTGGCTGTATTCAAGAGGACTTGTTTCTGGAGTTTTAGTCTTTCTTTAACCTTAAGGATAAACAACTCGATTCACGTTCCTTTTAACTGACGTTAACTGCTGTAATATCCTACCTGTTGTCCTTGGCAATTTACAGGATAGAGACGCATCGTTGTTTCTTAGTGTTTAACGTGGCAGTTTCTATAGGTCTGTCGATTATACAAATGCACTTTTACTCATATAGGCCTATACGATCTTTTTTTTGCTGTAGCTATTGAGCGATTGTGAAGAAATGAAATGGTTAGTTTGTTTAGTTTTTTGTATTTTAGTTTTTTCAACATTATTATTAAAATTAAATGCAATAGATCTCTCTCTCTCTCTCTCTCTCTCTCTCTCTCTCTCTCTCTCTCTCTCTCTCTCTCTCTCTCTCTCTCTCTCTCTCTCTCTCTCTCTCTCTCTCTCTCTCTCTCTCTCTCTCTCTCTCTCTCTCTCTCTCTCAGACTGTGTTGTACCGCTGGTTCCTTCAGGCGCCCTCCTCGCGCTCTCCGAGTCGCGTTTTGACGCACATAGGAGGACGCTCCTCAGATGCCGCACAGCCGAGAGAATTGTTTAAAAAAAAAAGAAAGTAAAAAAGGGGGGTAGGGGAGAGGAAACTACCTTCTGGTCACGGTAAATATCGGCGTTTTCAGTGCAGTCGAAAATACGCACGGGGCACCACGCGAAGAATTCCGATACGAAGTAGGCTGGTTGTGTCTTTGCGAGCTGTTCATGCCTGATAAAGTTTCCTGGCGGAAAGGTCGAGGGGAGAGGATCAAGAGTGGACGGAAGAGCGTGTAGAACAAAGTTAGTCCGGACCACTGCTCTCACGGCGTCGCTTACCCAAAGCGAGATGGGCACCTTGCGCGACCTCCAGTACGCGCTCCAGGAGAAAATCGAGGAGCTGCGGCAGCGAGACGCGCTCATCGATGAGCTGGAACTGGAGCTGGACCAGAAAGACGAGCTCATCCAGAGGCTCCAGACTGAACTTGACAAATATCGCTCCGTTATCAAACCGGCCACCCAACAGGTCCACAAACAAACCGAGCTGCAGGAGCAGCAGCGGACCAAGAGACAGGCCATCTCAGCGGAACCCACAGCCTTCGACATTCAAGACCTCAGCCAAGTCACCCTACCTTTCTACCCCAAAAGCCCGAAGTAGGTGTCATTAAAGTCGCTATCATTAGCTCGGTTAGTTAGCCTCAGTCATCTATAAGCATTTTCATCGTAGTGTGTGTGTTGCATCGGATAAGACACCTGTAGCGTACAACAAATACATACAGTCTGTCAACTCTCGCTCTAACTGATGATACTGATACAGAAAACCACTAGGCAAAGTCAAGAACGAGGAAGACCATTACAGAGCGTGTGCTTGTGTGCGTGGACAACTTTATTTCAAATCAGACTTCATAAACAGACCAGCTGTCTCACTTTATTAGATGTAATACTTTGATAAGCTAATGAACCATGCTTCATGTTCACATTGCGTTACGTGTTAGGTGTTACAAAGAGACACTTGTCTTTGCTCTCTTCCTCTTGCTCTCCTCTTGTGTTGAGCAGAGATCAAATCTTTTTGTTTGTTGATCTCGACAAAATATATCGTCCTTATAGCTCATTGTATCATGCCCCTGTGGGCCATGATAAGTAAGTATAGGCCCAAAATGCAACACTTTGGCATTTAACAACCACTAATGGAATGTTCTTGTCTGGCCCATTGACATATATATTTGCATATGCTTTCCTTTGTTGTAACATGCACATGAATTGCATGGCGGAATTGGCTATAACTGGTTTGCTTTAATGTTACTTTACAAATTAAGTGAAAATAATGGTTTGAAATGAATCGGTTAAAAATGCAAACACCATTATTAGATTATGTTTTTTCATAAATTAGTTATACTGTGCGTTCTGTTTTTTTTAACAGGCAATTTATGCAATTCTTTTGTTCTATCTTCCAAACTGTTGGGAGTGTTTAAAGCACCTTGTCACTTACCATCTTACTTTACAACTTTATCTATTTTACAAGGAATTTACAAGGAAGTTCAGGAAAGTTCAAGACACACATTCATTCTTTTCGCCTTTCTCACTCTCTCTCACTCTCATTTCCCCGAGCGTCTTCCTCTATCTCTCTTCTTCCTCTTTCTCTACTATTTTTTCCTCTCTAAAAGTGCATATTTTCTCCTTTTAAGGAGAGCTCCACTCTCCCAGTCCCCAAACTTCCACCAGCAGATCAAGGCAAATATATCTCCCCTCACAATGGAGTGGAAGACTGATGTTACTGAAGTGCTGCTCTGCCTGCAGAGACAACAGGGAGGCCCCGTCAGGGGCCCTGCCAGCTAGACATGGGGGCCCCTAATGGGGCCCTGCCAGCTAGACATGGGGGCCTCATCAGGGGTCCTGCCAGCTAGAGGCCTCATCAGGGGCCTCATCAGGGGCCCTGCCAGCTAGACATGGAGGCCTCATCAGGGGCCCTGCCAGGTAGACATGGGGGCCTCATCAGGGGCCCTGCCAGCTAGACATGGGGGCCCCTGATGGGGCCCTGCCAGCTAGACATGGGGGCCTCATCAGGGGCCTCATCAAGGGCCCTGCCGTCCAGACATGGGGGCCCCGGGCTCTGTGGCTCTCCCTTCCACCCTCATGGCTACCATTTGCTGGGGGCCAAGAAAACACACGTTTTACCTGAAGACAGTGAGGGGATGAAGCCATGGAGGAAACCTCATCATTTCAGCGATCTCTTCATATCGTTCAACGACACAGATAATAATGATAATAATAATAAAACAATTACACAACTAATGTGCACTTTCTGATTAGATGTTGTTTTTGTTGGTTTTGCAATACATGGAATTTCTAACATTGGTTCGCCAATCTGAAGTGTATGCTTTTATTGGGTTATTCTCAGACTCACTATCTGCTAGAAATGGACTCCATGGAGATAGATGTAAAGCCAGCATAGGAACGCGTTTAGGCAGTAGGAGATGAAGGAGATGAACACTTCCCCTTCTATGACTGAAGTTCTACTACCCTTTAAAAGAGTGAAGCTCTACTACACTTTAAAAAAGTGAAGATCTACTCCCCTTTAAAAGAGTGAAGTTCTACTCCCCTTTAAAAGAGTGAAGTTCTACTACCCTTTAAAAGAGTGAATCTCTACTCCCCTTTAAAAGAGTGAAGTTCTACTACCCTTTAAAAGAGTGAAGCTCTACTACCCTTTAAAAGAGTGAAGATCTACTCCCCTTTAAAAGAGTGAATCTCTACTACCATTTAAAATAGTGAAGCTCTACTACCCTTTAAAAGAGGGAAGTTCTACTACCCTTTAAAAGAGTGAAGCTATACTACCCTTTAAAAGAGTGAAGCTCTACTACCCTTTAAAAGAGTGAAGTTCTACTACCCTTTAAAAGAGTGAAGCTCTACTACCCTTTAAAAGAGTGAAGTTCTACTACCCTTTAAAAGAGTGAAGCTATACTACCCTTTAAAAGAGTGAAGCTCTACTACCCTTTAAAAGAGTGAAGTTCTACTACCCTTTAAAAGAGTGAAGCTCTACTACCATTTAAAAGAGTGAAGCTCTACCACCCTTTAAAAGAGTGAAGCTCTACTACCATTTAAAAGAGTGAAGCTCTACTCCCTTTTAAAAGAATGAAGCTCTACTACCCTTTAAAAGAGTGAAGCTCTACTCCCCTTTAAAAGAATGAAGTTCTACTCCCCTTTAAAAGAATGAAGCCCTACTACCCTTTAAAAGAGTAAAGTTCTACTACCCTTTAAAAGAGTGAAGTTCTACTACCCTTTAAAAGAGTGAAGCTCTACTACCATTTAAAAGAGTGAAGCTCTACCACCCTTTAAAAGAGTGATGCTCTACTACCATTTAAAAGAGTGAAGCTCTACTCCCTTTTAAAAGAATGAAGCTCTACTACCCTTTAAAAGAGTGAAGCTCTACTCCCCTTTAAAAGAGTGAAGCTCTACTACCCTTTAAAAGAGTGAAGTTCTACTACCCTTTAAAAGAGTGAAGCTCTACTACCCTTTAAAAGAGTGAAGATCTACTCCCCTTTAAAAGAGTGAATCTCTACTACCATTTAAAAGAGTGAAGCTCTACTACCCTTTAAAAGAGTGAAGCTCTACTACCCTTTAAAAGAGTGAGGCTCTACTACCCTTTAAAAGAGTGAAGCTATACTACCCTTTAAAAGAGTGAAGCTCTACTACCCTTTAAAAGAGTGAAGCTCTACTCCCCTTTAAAAGAGTGAAGCTCTACTACCCTTTAAAAGAGTGAAGTTCTACTACCCTTTAAAAGAGTGAAGCTCTACTCCCTTTTAAAAGAATGAAGCTCTACTACCCTTTAAAAGAGTGAAGCTCTACTCCCCTTTAAAAGAATGAAGTTCTACTCCCCTTTAAAAGAATGAAGCCCTACTACCCTTTAAAAGAGTAAAGTTCTACTACCCTTTAAAAGAGTGAAGCACTACTTTACTAAAAACTTTTTGTTGACCTTGATACTCGTTATCCTTTTCTGTTCTGTACAGTTTACAGATGTCATTCCCAAACAAAGAGTTGATTTCTGCTTCACCTATAAGTAATATGTCCCATCAATCTATGACATTATTGAAAGAGGGACCTGTTGAAGCACAGACTGGAAAGAAAAAAAGTATAAATCAAGACCTTTCAATGACAACAGATGTACAAGGTTGTACAGCAGAATTTGTTCTTATCTCATCCACTCTTCAATGTCCATGGACTCAGACGTCACTCAGACATTAACAGCATTCCTCAAATCTAATACTGAAATGCGTTAGGTGTATACAAGACTACAATGTGTGAGAATCTCTCTTTTTGTGTTCGACTTAAAAACCTCCATATTTATATATTCATCCATCCATCCATAATTCATTAGGTAGTCATTCATTCATTCAATTATGTATGTATTCCTCCAGGTCCAAGGACCTGATCAAGGAGGCCATCTTGGACAATGACTTCATGAAGAACCTCGAGCTGTCCCAGATCCAGGAGATCGTGGACTGCATGTACCCTGTGGAGTATGGCAAGGACTCCTGCATCATCAAGGAAGGGGATGTGGGCTCTCTGGTCTATGTCATGGAAGGTAGGATTACTCCTCACTACGCTCTACTCACACGTTGGTCCTCAGTCCCAGTCCAACCCAAATCCACTTAGATGTTTGTTGATCCCATTTGTATGAGGTTCAATAACTAAATATGGGAGTGTGGAGAATGTGACTCGTATTCATCTCTCTCTCTCTTCCTCCTCTTCTCTCATTCTCCTTCTGCTTCGCCCCCCCTCCTTCTCTCCCTCTCTATATACACTTTTTAATCTGTTTGGGGGACATTAACTGCAAGGGAACAATTATGTATTCTGGACTCGTTTCAAAAGCTTCTCATACCGCGGGCCATTTTGTTGAAAGCCACAAACAAAACAGAATTGATTGATCAGGTAGCCACTTCATCTAAGTTCACACATTTTGTCGTCAAATATGGTTTTAAGATAGCAGTGGTAGAGGAGTGGTTTTAGAAAGGAACAACACATCCAATAACCGTCCCTTAATGGGTTGTTTTCCTCAATAGATACAAGTGAGTAAGCGTGAGTAATGTTGTTGTTGATAATGTTAATAATGAGTTGGTCCTCCTATTCCATGGTATTTTACCATTATTTAATTCTGTGTGATACTGGACTGTCAGATGGCAATTGCAGATGGGTCGTCAGTGGGTCTTAATGTGTAGCAAGGAGATCTTTTAAAAAGGTTGCACCTTGAATGAATACCTGTGTTCACATTAAACATGTGCACTTGAATGCATTTATGCACAATCTAAATAGCAATGATAGTCTTGGATAGAGAGATGATGAGCTATATTTATGATTTATGGTTCCGCATACCAGACTTATGTGATGTAACCTAATGTTACAGATTGCAGAGCAAACAATTGAGATGGATATTTGTTAAATACACATTAAGTAATCAAACATACATTTATGTAATGTTACATATTACTATGTCATATTATTATTATTACTATGACTAAGATTTCTTTACCTTTCTTACTCTTGCACAGTAAAATGAAAAGAAAACAAAAGATAAGACTCAGGCAGTGTGCCTGTCTTTAATAACCATAAAACAATGAAAACACTTAATGTCTCTGGAGTTTCTCTAACAAAACATCATGTATCATAAAGTTAGCATGCTAAACACAGCTTAGGCCGACATGAAAAACAAAGCAGTAAGCTGCATGGACACGAGAAATACTGTATCCCAAAGGGTTAATTTATTTTGAACTCTGTTCAATTTGGGAACACTGTATTAGGAGTATGAAGCCAAGATGTTGCCTAAACTGTTGGCGACAGATTCATTGTCAACAAATTCCTATGGCAGCCGGGCAGAGCAGTGGAGTGGTGCCTGCAGGAACTCACCAGAAGGTTGGACCGAGGCTCGTATTAACAGCCCAAGGATACGGGAGCAGCGAGTGCTTCAAGACACGGTCAAGCTATTTCAAATCAACACGCTTCTCTAAATGTAGTCTGTGATGTCAACGACTTATGTCCCCGGGGGAAGGTGTTGTGTGAAGCCCAGACGCAGTTATGGAGAAACAAACTGGAGGGTTCTGGCTTCATTAGGTATATATATTAAAACATTACATCATTATCCTTTGTCGTCGCGGGAGATTTTAAAATAATTTTAATGACCATGCCGGTTGACACAATTCGCTGTATTACTGAAATTCCCCAATGTCCTTAAAAAGGTTTGTGTGTGAACTGTGATAAAGAGTGTTTTCATTTAGTATCTGTCAAGCAATAGTGTTACTTAAATGTGGAAAAAAAGCATTTTACTATTTACGATGACTACTTACAATGACTACTATGATGACAACGCTTTTATTAAAATGTACTGTTTAAGGCTAGGGACAATTGGGATCAAACCCAAACCATTTAGGCTGGGCGTGCAACATAACCACAGCATCCTGCCTGACTGACTGGAAGGAAACATGCTAATCCATGCCGTCATGTTGGGTTAGCATGTTGGCATGTCTGTCAACTTTATTCCTCTAATGCAAGAGATTGAAACATAAAAGATCATGCTTTGCATTTGTTTTTCTCCCCTCCCCTTCCCCTGCCTCCATCTGCATTCCCATTGGACACGTGCGGTCGACTGATTCTGATTGGATATTCTTTCCTAAAAAACGTTGGGCCCGCCCCTTTTTCATTTGAACAAGTGAAATGATGAACGAGCTGAAGGTGATAAGGTGGTGGTTGGCTGCGACAGCCACACCTGCTGCACAGCTAAGCACACAAAACTTTAGTAAAGACTGGAAGTTATATTTACTCAACTTCAAGAATGGTGACAGGGAGGATGACAATATGTTCCTTAGTATGAAAATAGGAACAAGTGATGTGTGAAATTGAATTATCCTCTTGAAAGTCAAGGTTTGGGAGGCGGTTTGCAGGGATGGGGAGGGGGTGTTAAAGTCACTTTAGTGTTACTGACATGCTCAGGTGGAATGTCACTCACTCACGCTGATTCACGTCATCACAAATCAGCTGATGACATCATGACAAAGCTAGATAGTTGAGTGACCATAGTGTGACTTTCCATTCCATGTTGCTTCAGAAGCATGCTCGCACATGGACACACACATGCACACAAACACACACACACACAAACAACACACAAACACACACACACACACACACACACACACACACACACACACACACACACACACACACACACAACACACAAACACACACACACACACACACACACACACACACACACACACACACACACACACACACAATTTGCTTCTTCTGAGTATAAAGTAATTGTGTTAAATGTGTTAAATGTGTTACTGGGATTAGCAAGTGTCCCGATGACACCCTAGATGAATGCATCCCCCAGCAGGGCTCTTTGACAGCAGACGTGTCTCTGGAGTATGATGAGTGGGGGGGCAGTGGGGCTTGGGTTCCCTCACCCTGTTCCCACAGTGAGGAGCTCTGTTCAAGTAGGACTACCCCTTCTTCTCTGTTTGAGGCACTCCCCCTTTGGGAAATAAAATCAACTTTTGGTGAAAATTGTAAAAAACAAAACAAAAGATGAATCCAGGTTGAGATGCTGAGTGTTTTCCATCAACAAAATGGTCATAAGCATGCTGCCCTGTTTTGTTTTGTTTCCGATTTCTTACATCATTTAATCAGTTTGCTTGGCATTGCCGTGTTCTCTGTAGACGTCAGTAAACACCAGCCTCTGATCAGCCTGACAAGCCAGGCAGTGCCCTGCCGTCACTAACTACACTAAGCACTATATACACTAAGCACTATTTATCCACTAAGCACTATATACACTAAGCACTATATAGACTAAGCACTATTTATCCACTAAGCACTAGATACACTAAGCACTATATAGACTAAGCACTATTTATCCACTAAGCACTAGATACACTAAGCACTATATAGACTAAGCACTAGATACACTAAGCACTATATAGACTAAGCACTATTTATCCACTAAGCACTAGATACACTAAGCACTATATAGACTAAGCACTATTTATCCACTAAGCACTAGATACACTAAGCACTATATAGACTAAGCACTATTTATCCACTAAGCACTAGATACACTAAGCACTATATACACTAAGCACTATTTATCCACTAAGCACTATATACACTAAGCACTATTTATCCACTAAGCACTATATACACTAAGCACTATTTATCCACTAAGCACTAGATACACTAAGCACTATATACACTAAGCACTATTTATCCACTAAGCACTAGATACACTAAGCACTATATACACTAAGCACTATTTATCCACTAAGCACGATATACACTAAGCACTATATACACTAAGCACGATATACACTAAGTACTACATACACTAAGCACTATATACACTAAGCACTATATATACACTAAGCACGATATACACTAAGCACGATATACACTAAGCACGATATACACTAAGCACGATATAAACTAAGCACGATATACACTAAGCACGATATACACTAAGCACAATATACACTAAGCACGATATACACTAAGCACTGTATAAACTAAGCACTGTATACACTAAGCACTATATACCCTAAGCACTATATACACTAAGCACGATATACCCTAAGCACTATATACACTAAGCACGATATACACTAAGCACGATATACACTAAGCACGATATACACTAAGCACGATATAAACTAAGCACGATATACACTAAGCACTATATACACTAAGCACTGTATACACTAAGCACTGTATACACTAAGCACTGTATACACTAAGCACTATATACACTAAGCACGATATACACTAAGCACGATATACATTAAGCACTATATAAACTAAGCACTGTATACACTAAGCACTCTATACACTAAGCACTATATAAACTAAGCACTGTATACACTAAGCACTCTATACACTAAGCACGATATACACTACCCCTAATCCAGAGTGTGTTCAGGCCGGGCCGTGAGCCGGTGCAGGCTGACAGGAGTTTCCAGAAGACGATGAAGCGCAGAGCATAATTCTGTCTTTTCTCCTCCTCCACCTGACGGGATGGCCTTTCATCCTGAGAGCTGGCCTGTGTTCTGCTCCGTGGCAGATGGCTAGTTGCTCCAAGAAATATTCAGTGATATGAATCCTATTAAAGGCTTTTTTTTTCTTTTTGCGTGATTGCAGAAATGCCTGCTCTCTCTCTCTTGCATGATTCGTCGAGAAGAGACTTTCTCTCTGTCTGTCTGTCTGTCTGTCTGTCTCTCTCTCTCTCTCTCTCTCTCTCTCTCTCTCTCTCTCTCTCTCTCTCTCTCTCTCTCTCTCTCTCTCTCTCTCTCTCTCTCTCTGTCAATTACAGAAAAAAAGTTCACTTTGCAATCAACATTTCTGAAATGTCAGAGCATCTGAGATACTACATTTCAAGTCACACGGTTGAATATGAAGGTACTTTATGTCCTTATTTATATATCAGTATATCTTATGTGTAATTTCCTGGCTCTTTTGTCAGAGCTTCAGCACAAAAGTCCTCATCTTCTAGTGTCATCTGAGACCCTATAGATGACACACATCGTTTTACACACACTTTGATTGAAAAGGAAACAATAGTTCCCCCCCCAGCCCCATGTCCCCATGGTGACGAGGTTGGTTTCTGATTGCCTGTCTCCTCCTTGGATACACAGCGCACACAGGTGGCTAATGATGATGAGCCACATAATCACATTTGATTATTGTCAAGTATTTCAACTTCATTGTTTTTACGTTTCCTCTCTCCAATTCGACTGAACATTCTCAGCCTGTTTTTTGGTGGTGGTTTGATTTGATGATATGATGCTCCTGATAAGTAATGGTTCAGGTAAGATACCGTCTAAGTCAGTGGCGAAGCGTGAGCACTACAGCTGGGCCTTCACCTCAGCCATCACCGCCGAGATAATAAATCATCACGGAAAAAAAGCAACAGTACAATGAATTGAAAGGGTTAAACAAATGCAATCCGGCTTTAATTAACGATGACGAGGATGTAAACAAATAGACCATAACATCAATAACATTCTCCGCAACAAGAAACATCTCAACATTAAATAAACATATATAAAAATATTCTAAAGCTGAAATCTGGAAATATAAAATGAAGTCCCCCAGAGTGTCACCCCATGACGCTGCTGACACGGACACCGAGGCTCATAATCATCCCAAAAGTTGTCAAACTGACCGTCGCTTGCAGGTGTGCCGCAGAACCTTGATGTCGGTGGGCTGACTTTGTCAGATTTGTAAGGCTGACAAATCCGCCGCTGACCCAGGTGGATGACTTTTCAGTTGTAAAAAGCAAACAACTCCACCAGTACAGCCTGTTTGTTTTATTACAGCCCGCCATCCATGGATATCGCTGATCATTTTCGGTCTTGAAATGCCTTTCTACTTTCTTAACCTTTTCTTTTAATTCCAGTTCTGGAGTTGGTCTTCCGTTTTTTATTATTTGAAGTTTTTCTGTGAAAGGACAATCCTTGAAAAGGGCGATCCGATCAAACTAGCCACAACGTAATTCACAGAGGCGGCAGAGTGGTGAGAACAGTTGAGACTCAACCACTCTGTTAGGACTTTGTGAAGGTCTACGAGCTTATTTTTTTTGTCCCGCCCACTTGAAATCAAACTGTGATTGGTCAATCTGCCACTCACTCTCCAAACCAAAACACATAGCTTGGCTTTCTGCAGGATTTGTGAAGTCCTAACCAATTAATGAGCCAGCTAACCGGGCCTTGATAGAGACGGACGATTCTGATTGGATAACATGTTTTAGGGACCGTAACCATTTCATTGCTGATGTGAATTTGACAGTAAACTTAATTTTAGAACATGGATGAGAGAAAATTTATTACATGTATTGTATTAAATTAAATAAGATAGAAATTAAAAAAATAATAATAATTATTTCTTATTTAATATTTTTTGGTCCAGAATTTTGTTAGGCCTTCTCTGAAGGCGTAGAAGGCCCTGAGGGTTCCCCACTGGTCTAAGTAATGGTTGAGGTAAGATAGCGTCTAAGTAATGGTTGAGGTAAGATGCCGTCTAAGTAATGGTTCAAGTAAGATACCGTCTAAGTAATGGTTGAGGTAAGATACCGTCTAAGTAATGGTTCAGGTAAGATAGCGTCCTTAGCTTAGTCCTTCATGCTTCGGATCCATTCCTCAAGTGTTGATGAAGACATGAACGTGAGGTGTGTAGATGGATGTATGGACTATATGATGTCACTACATGTCATTACATTAGATGACCCCACATTCCTTTAGATTTGATAGTATTGTAACTGCTCTCTAATTGGTTATGCATGTTCCATTTTGCCATTTGATTAGACGTTATTGTTATTGTGCGGCAGCCAATCAGAAACATCCAGCTGGACTTCCAGGTGAAGTTTTATTTTGTAAAAAGAAATAAAATAAAATTGAATCATCTGCAGCTTTAAAAAAAAAACTAAATATGAGTTTACAGTAGAATGTAGTACAATGTAATAGTTTACACAGTACAATGAATTTTACTCTGGTCTGCACTCTCAATGTACTGACATGGAAATATGAAAATAGCAATAGAAAATAAATATATAATACATGAAATATAAGATGATTTGGGTCGACATCCATCCACTGATTGCCAGAACCGTTTTGATTGCTGGTGCACTGCAGTCTACAGTATCCAGGCCAGTCTATTATGGGCCTTTAGACAGAACTAGACTGCAGAACTAGACTAGACTGCACTGCAGTCTACAGTATCCAGGCCAGTCTATTATGGGCCTTTAGACAGAACTCCTGTGGGACTTAGAGTTTTCAGATGAAGATGACATGAGAAAGTGGAAGGAGCTCCTATGTGTTTACGGCCGTTATCGTTTAGGATGGTTAGTTATTTGATCCATATCTATATACAGCAACATTTATTGACAATGGATTAAAATTGAGTTATTCCCATTCAGTCTTGACTAAATAAAAAAAGCTTTTTAGACTTTTGTGTTGGCATCTTAATAGCTGCTTTTATATTTCGTCACTCTTCGACACATCATGCCTTTGTCTTTGCTGCTTCTCTGAGACTCACAGTGCGCCAGTATCCCATTCAACACGTGTACACATCCATCTGTTCCTGTAAGGCCATCGTCCGATGAAAAAACAATTAGTGAATGACATGGAAAGATGTGGATCTGTTTGTTTCCGGCATGTTTTATTCACGGTGCAATCCTCTTCGGGTTGTGTGTCACGACAACATGCGGCCAACTGTGAGCGATAACGTCTCTGATTCACTCTGCAACAGCTTCACATATTCAGATACTCAGCTAATCCACAATGGTGGCATCTGAAAACAAATTGTTGCTGCACAACGAAATGATCGGCCATTTTGGATCAATATTCATGAAGCCTATGGCTATCTTAAGGTAACCATGACAGTAGAGAGCATTCATTCTTTATGGTTATCCATGAGGCCTTTTCTACACAACAGGAAGCTTTCCAAGCCAATCAGAACACAGGAGAGCCTTGAGGTTGTCTTTCACCAAGCAGCCAAGCAGTGTGTCAGAGCTGGAGGAAGACATCACCAAAAACAGAACCTTGTGACTGCACCCATGAACACATGAACCTCAACAGTGAGGTGATTGGATCTCCTCTCGTGCCCCAGTGAGCCAAGCTCAGAGACGTCATTCAATCACAGAGTTACACGAGTGACGAGCGAACATCGACGCCAACACCGACAATAACCTGCCTAATGACAACAATGGTGACCACTGCATCAAATGGAAAACCGTAAAAAAAAAAAAAACCGGCAATGACAAAAATATAAGTGAGATTGAACACATGAATTATGAAAAAAAAACGGTTACATTTTGTTGTTGCCTGGCAACCTAATGCAAGTCTTAATGTATTCACGGGGGTCCTGTGTGTCTTGTGGTTGTATCTGTGTGGGGGAAGTCCAAGCAAAGTTGTGCTTGTTGGCTACAATACACGGGTACAGAACGACGGCCCACATTTGTACATAATAAAATAAGTGCTTGAATTTGATTCCTGCTTCAGTACTGAAGCTTACCAACAAACTCAGTCCTATTCAACTGTTCAAGTGTGTTTGTGGGAGTGTGTGTGTGTGTGTGTGTTGGAGTGTACGTATGTGTGTGTGGGAGTGTGTGGGGGTGGTTGCGTGTGTGTGTGGGGGTGGTTGTGCGTGTGCATGTAAATGTATGTGTGTGTGTGTGTGTGTGTTTGTGTCTGTAGGAGTGTGTGCGCACTTGAGAAAGAGAGAGTGCGAGAGAGAGTGAGAGCGCATGTGTACATTTGAGTGTGCATGGGTGTGTTTGTTTAGCGGGTTGATTCGCTGTTGTATGCCAAATGAGGCGAGCCAGTGTCGCAGAGAGGTCATTGGAAGTCCCTGGGGATGTGATTGGTTGTTTTTAATTGATCGGAGAAACCAGAGGTACCCCCTGCCCCTATCATTGAGGCGGCTGTTGGTATTGACTTGTAGAGCATGTGTGTGTGTGTGTATGTTCATCCAATTGAAACAAATACACACACATGCACACACACGCACACACACACGCACGCACGCACGCACGCACGCACACACACACACACACACACCACACACACACACACACACACACACACACACACACACACACACACACACACACACACACACACACACTCACACACACACACATTCAGCATACAGAAAAGAGATGAGGATGTCATTCCCCTTGAATGTAACACGCGAGTGTGTCCAGTTCATACAAGAACAGCTTTAAGAAAACTCCTAAGGGGCTTGGAGGTGACAGTTGCCTGGTTACCACTGGCAACATGTGCTCCGTGGTTGCCCCTGTTATCAGATCAATCGCCCGGTACCATGGAAATGAGGGAATATCTGTTGTCAAGGACAACCACAAACACTAACAGAAACACACAAAAAGACCACCCCAAAAACATTCTGTGTGATGTGTTTGGCAGAGTGTTTTGCATAGTTTTCTTTATATCCAGGAGGACGTTGGGTAGCTTGCTCAAGGATGCCTACAGGTTATTATCTGGGGATCAAACACAAAACCTACAATCCCTACCCAATACCTACAGCACTACACTATCCTGAACAAAAGAAATCTGGGTTATTTATCCTTCACCATGCTCATATACACTACAATGATGAATAAATCAATACAAATAAAGATGCTGTCAAAGAGCTTGTTAACTTGATTTGATTCCCCAGAAATCAGCCCCCGCTCTAAACTGTGTTTTAAACTCTGCCAACCCTTCCCCCATCAGTAGGTTCAAAACCCACTAGACCGGCTCAAGGGTTACAAAGCTTGCCTCCTCTTCACCGTCTTTCATTCAATCGTCGAGGACTCTGATACAGAAAGCAATCCAACAACAACACCTTTCTAACCTACGAGGCCGGCTCTGTCACAACCTATGCCCCCACCCCCTTTGTGGGTGTTGGGCCTACTACGTCATCACAGGGCTTTTTACAGATTTTTATCTCATTGTTCCTTCCCTTTTATAGGTTGAACCCTACACCCACACTGGGTTCCACAGCTAGGAGCATTTAACTTGAAACACATTTCCCCTTTGGCCTGTCAACCCCAGAGGTACTGGTGGCCCACCACAGGTGTATCTTCACCTATTGGCAAAATGGACCACAAAAACAGCTGTAGTGTTGTAATGAACCAACACAGACATATGGTACAGAGGTGTGGCTAGGATGCTGTACTCCCAGCATCAATGGCATCAGTTTGATCACTGAATGTCCAGTGCAGCTGAACATTCAGCAGCCTCTGAGCAAG
This sequence comes from Urophycis tenuis, assembly GCA_036785325.1. Classification (NCBI taxonomy): domain Eukaryota; kingdom Metazoa; phylum Chordata; class Actinopteri; order Gadiformes; family Phycidae; genus Urophycis; species Urophycis tenuis. The sequence goes on along the minus strand of JAXIVH010000004.1, from coordinate 17,078,131 downwards.
ATGCCCCGTCCCCTCCCTGCCCATCCGTCCCAATTCAGTCACATTGGTGAAAGCTGCTGCTGATCTACAACCTGCCCTTGTCTGAAGAGCCCTGCCTTAACATAGGGTCTATTTTCTCCTGCTTATCATGTTGTCATTGGGCAGAACATGTGTTTCCATCTGCATGCTTCAGTCACACGCACTCTTGACAGCAGTGCCCGATGGAGGAGTCCCCATCAGGTGTATGTCTCAACTCCCTCTCTCTGAGGGGGGGCTGCCAAGCGTCCAAATAGCATGTCTCTCCTCCAGGCATTTGATATTTTGAGCTCTCTTTGTAAGCGCGCGATAAGACGTCACTACAAGGTTTCTTGTGCTGCGGCACAAGAAACCTTGTAGTGTTTGTGTTTGTACACTTGTTTATTTGTGTGTTTGTTGACGCATCCCTGATTTGAATCAGTTCATTAATGTGGGGCTGAGGGTGTCTTTGTGTGAATGTATGAATTCCCATGCATGTCTCTGTCTGTGTTTATTTAGATCCACGTGAGCAAATTAAAAGATATGTCGCGCCTGTGTTTTAAAGTTGTAACGCTGTGATTTTAAATTTGATTAATAGACAACCCCAAAATATCCACTCAGATTTCCGTGTCTTTTTCAACTTCAATGTTCAGCTCGTTAGAGTAGCAGGTAGAGAAGAGAGCACCTTTCTGTAGCCACCGTCATCGCCAGCGTATAGCTAAAGATTCTTTCTTTCTGTCCTTCTGTTCTTTCCTTCCACCCCAGAGAGAGACCTGTCAGTGGAATTACATTTACATGTCATACTCTCCTTTTGTGTGCCTCCTCTTAGCAAGCACTCTGATTAGCATGCCGTGGGTTTCCATTGATCGCTGAGGCCACCTCAAAATCTCCTCTTTAGTTATACGTCTGGTTTCCTGCTAATTAGCAAATCCAGATGATTTGGTCTGGTTCAAATACTGGAGTGGATTGTTGCTGTGCTCCAAGTTCCTTGGAAGTTACGCCTCTATGGTTCACTTCAAAGGGATCCGTGTGTGGACCAGTGTGTGTTACAGTGGGACAGGTGCAGTGTTGGTGCTGAGTCTGTGTGGACCAGTGTGTGTTACAGTGGGACAGGTGCAGTGTTGGTGCTGAGTCTGTGTGGACCAGTGTGTGTTACAGTGGGACAGGTGCAGTGTTGGTGCTGAGTCTGTGTGGACCAGTGTGTGTTACAGTGGGACAGGTGCAGTGCTGGTGCTGAGTCTGTGTGGACCAGTGTGTGTTACAGTGGGACAGGTGCAGTGTTGGTTCTGAGTCTGTGTGGACCAGTGTGTGTTACAGTGGGACAGGTGCAGTGTTGGTGCTGAGTCTGTGTGGACCAGTGTGTGTTACAGTGGGACAGGTGCAGTGTTGGTGCTGAGTCTGTGTGGACCAGTGTGTGTTACAGTGGGACAGGTGCAGTGTTGGTGCTGAGTCTGTGTGGACCAGTGTGTGTTACAGTGGGACAGGTGCAGTGTTGGTGCTGAGTCTGTGTGGACCAGTGTGTGTTACAGTGGGACAGGTGCAGTGTTGGTGCTGAGTCTGTGTGGACCAGTGTGTGTTACAGTGGGACAGGTGCAGTGTTGGTGCTGAGTCTGTGTGGACCAGTGTGTGTTACAGTGGGACAGGTGCAGTGTTGGTGCTGAGTCTGTGTGGACCAGTGTGTGTTACAGTGGGACAGGTGCAGTGTTGGTGCTGAGTCTGTGTGGACCAGTGTGTGTTACAGTGGGACAGGTGCAGTGTTGGTGCTGAGTCTTTGTGGACCAGTGTGTGTTACAGTGGGACAGGTGCAGTGTTGGTGCTGAGTCTGTGTGGACCAGTGTGTGTTACAGTGGGACAGGTGCAGTGCTGGTGCTGAGTCTGTGTGGACCAGTGTGTGTTACAGTGGGACAGGTGCAGTGTTGGTGCTGAGTCTGTGTGGACCAGTGTGTGTTACAGTGGGACAGGTGCAGTGTTGGTGCTGAGTCTGTGTGGACCAGTGTGTGTTACAGTGGGACAGGTGCAGTGTTGGTGCTGAGTCTGTGTGGACCAGTGTGTGTTACAGTGGGACAGGTGCAGTGTTGGTGCTGAGTCTGTGTGGACCAGTGTGTGTTACAGTGGGACAGGTGCAGTGTTGGTGCTGAGTCTGTGTGGACCAGTGTGTGTTACAGTGGGACAGGTGCAGTGTTGGTGCTGAGTCTGTGTGGACCAGTGTGTGTTACAGTGGGACAGGTGCAGTGCTGGTGCTGAGTCTGTGTGGACCAGTGTGTGTTACAGTGGGACAGGTGCAGTGTTGGTGCTGAGTCTGTGTGGACCAGTGTGTGTTACAGTGGGACAGGTAGTCTGCTGGTGGGGAGTCTGCGAGACTGGTCGCGGAGGGTCTGCTGGGGGACAGGATATGCTGTTGACGTTCAAGATGGGGAACATCTTTCCACTAGGATCACCTGAAATCCTCCACACACACACACACACGCATGAATATGTGAAGTGAGATGTCTGCTGGAATGAAAGAAACGTTAAAGTGTTGAAAGCCTACTGTTCACTACACATGGATTCAACCTCATGCACCGACGTACCAGAAAAACACACACACTGTCCTTCTTAATCTGTGAGAGATGTTTTCCTCCGGTGAAACTGTGTTCAGAAATGCCAATAGGTTTACAATATGATGACCTTTGCGTTTTGTTTTTGTTGTTGTTAAACCAAAACTATTGTGGACAGTATTGATTCGAAACTCAAGTGTATCGAGTGCCTTTGAAGTCAATCCAGGAGAATCCAAGGTGTGTGTGTGTGTGTGTGTGTGTGTGTGTGTGTGTGTGTCTTTGCATACACACATGCATGTGAGCTAAAACATGTGCATGTGGGTAAATATGAATGTGTCCATGCCTGTCTCCAGCTGTGTACATCTATTTTCCCCTGCCCCCCTCCCCCGACAGGAAGTGTAGTCCATCTGTTGATGAACCCTAAATTATGACTTTCAGCCACACAATTGTGAAATAGGCCGCTCAAGCAGACACATTGATCTTGTATGATTGCCCTGTTGTCCAGGGCAATCATACAAGAATACTACTACTACTACTACTACTACTTATAATAATAATAATAATAATAATAATAATAATAATAATAATAATAAGGTACATTGTTATAAATGTAAAACATAATAATATAATAATAATAATAATGATAGAATATCAGAATACTTACAAAGTTTATTAAAAAATCTCATAATAAAATGCGTAAATGTATAAAATAATAAATAATGACCGAAAAAACGTGTACATATGGTAATAACTGTAAGTTAATGATAAGGTCTGGGGTTTTGTTGCGTGAACTGTGAATGAAAGTGACCTACCTCCCCCTTTGCTCTCAATAATCACTAATCACTCAGCGTGTCAGGGTAGAAGCTCTCACCTGATGAGGCTGGACACGGCTGTTGCCATTGGGAATGAAAATGGAGCTGGCTGGGTTTGGGTTAGCAGAGGGATGTGGGACCAGGGAGGATTTGTATGTATAGGAATGTTCAGAAACCCAAAAGTCACGTAGACGCGGCCCTACCATGACTGTCCTGGAATTTGGGGTTGATGTTATGGCACAATTTGTTGAGATGTATGATCTCAGCATCTCTGAGTTGTAGCTGTTTTGCACAAATGCAATAACATGTACTTCATCTGTTAGCTGAATGAGTCCACATTGATTGTTCTCAGTCTCAGTCAGTCTTATATTCATCCAGTCTGGCTGACTTACTCCTACTGTTACTGGCTATTCTTTCCGGACTCAATTTGTTGTTTCGCCATTTAAAGAGACACAGTCAACCAAACATCTCTAAAAACACCTCCTTTATGAAGCCTTTTACTGTGGTTTAAAAGTAACAGGTCACTCATAACTTATAATGCAGGGATGAAATCCATATCAGGGCTCACCCTTAAAGGGAGTCTTTTGTATCATTTTGTATAATCATTTATTAATTTGTATTTATATTTATATTATATTTATATTTGTATATATATTTTGTTGATACCCAGTCACCTTTTTTCTTTTGAATTCCTGTATTTTCCTTGGCTCCTTCTCTCAAGGTCACATCTAGTTTCCATTCTGGGCTTGTTTTGTCCTTGATTAGAGGGAAATACATTTATGACTTGTGCTTAAGTACTGTAGCCTAACAAACTGTCGTGCTGAAGGCTTTCACATCCCTGTCTTAAAGTGATGGTTCGGAGTAAAATTCACCCTGAGGTAATTTCCACCAATAATCCAGCCAAATACCCCCTCAGATGCATTTTTAGCGACGGTCAATATTTATCAAGTTTAGGAGTATAAGCCGAATGGCTTAGTATTGGAGTGCCCGGTACACTGTGTATATCTCGTAAATTACCCCACTAATAATGCATGGATTGTTACCCAACTTCTGTAGTAGTACATATATGGTCTGTACTCACAAAACGAGGCATTTTATAGTTTGTAAGTACACCAGTAGTTTATTTAAAAGAGCACTTTTCTGATAGCTTCAACTAGCTGTTGCTAAGGCTACCGCTGCGTCGACGTCTCTTCCGTCTTTCCGGATAAGTTCGTAAAAGTCCTCTTCAAAACTCACATGTGTAAGGAAAAGGTTAGTGAATTCAACACTCAACACACTTATCCGGAAAGACGGAAGAGACGTCGACGCAGCGGTAGCCTTAGCAACAGCTAGTTGAAGCTATCAGAAAAGTGCTCTTTTAAATAAATTCCTGGTGTACTTCTAAACTTTCAAATGCCTTGTTTTGTGAGTACAGACCATATATGTACTACTACAGAAGTTGGGTAACAATCCATGCATTATTAGTGGGGTAATTTACGAGATATACACACAGTACCGGGCACTCCAATACTAAGCCATTCGGCTGATACCCCTAAACTCGATAAATATTGACCGTCGCTAAAAATGCATCTGAGGGGGCATTTGGCTGGATTATTGGTGGAAATTACCTCCGGGTGAATTTTACTCCGAACCATCACTTTAAAGGACAATAACTCCAAGTGGTCATTTCCATTAAGTCCTTGATTGCGGTGAATTTCATAACTATGCCTTGACCGATATATCTTGGGAAATGACTCAATTTGCAGTAAGCTTGGAGGACAGCTGTGTCAATTCACTCTGTTTGTTTTCATCTCTTTGGTGATGTAGCACATTTAAGAGCTGATGGCGGTTGTTGAACCCTGAAATTTCCGAAGCCCGAACTTCATCCTCTAGGCATTTCTCTTTTCCTCCTGTTACCTTTTCCTTTTGCCATTCTCCACTGCTGTCCTTTCTTTTCATTTCATCTCTCATTTCTTGTTTTAGTAAAACCCACACGGACAGGCGTGCCTACTAAGTGACTCTAAGTAGCGGCCAGTCCATCATTGGCATCATTTACAAAAGGTCTCCCGCTGTCTTACTGGGGGGCTGGGATGTGTTGCTTTCATCCAGCTGTGACTGCTGCAGTCTGTGTCTTCTGCTTAAAGATAGACAGGAGAGAGATGGGTGGTGGTGGTGGTGGGGGGAGGTGGTGGGGAGGTGGTGGGGGAGGTGTTGGTGGAGGAGATGGTGGGGGGAGGTGGTGGGGGGAGGTGGTGAAGGAGGTGGTGGTGGTGGTGGGCAAGGTGGTGGTGGTGGTGGTGGAGGGAGGTGGTGGGGGAGGTGGTGGGGAAGGTGGTGGGGAAGGTGGTGGGGGAGGTGGTGTAGTAATGTAAACCCAGCTGAGAAACGGGTCTCTGGACCTGGAGTGTTCAGATGTTCTCCCCTCCCGGACGTCTTCTCTCTCTCTACTCGCTCAGTGAGTCAGTCGGCAGCAGCTAGAGTGCTGAGCTGTTGGAGACACCAGAGCCAGAAGGAGGTGGGGGAGGTGGGGGTGTGATGGAGGAGCAGGAGGAGGTGGGGGAGGTGGGGATGTGATGGATGAGGAGGAAGAGGAGAGATGGCGGTGGTAGTGGAGGGGGGGTGGAGTAGAGGAGGAGGTCGGGGAGGGTGGAGGAAGAGGAGGAGGTAGGGAAGGAGGTGGAGAAAGAGGAGGAGGAGGAGCAGGATTGGAGGACCGTGCAGTTGACCTCTGAAACACTGTTTGTTTGGATTCATAATGGCCTAGTGTGCAGGAAATGAAGGGTTGTTTCTGTTTCACTAGATTTACATGAACAACTGATCGTCCCTGCCAGTTGATCCAGACAGTGACGCAAAATATCTGCGTCATTCTCATTCTCCTTAATAAGCTTCTTTTTAGCCAGTCTAACTTTAGCAGTTTGGTGATCTGTGAGCCCTTTGAGTTTTGAGATGTGATGTTTTCTTTGTTTATTCACAATTTATTTCAGTCAGATATCTTCTAGTGGGCCTCAATGAGTGACTTTAGTTGGATGTTAGAAGATGGATTACTTTAGTCTGTGAGATAAAGTCTGACCAGATTTAAGATTCCCAATCTGAAGTTATTGTTACATAGTATGTTGTGTCTATAAACACATAATTGGCTATTAACAGCGAACACAAACTCAGCCAGCTCTAATAAAAAGTGAAAACCTGTCTCAAGGTTTCAAATGGTTTCAAACCATGTTGACTGGCCACTGTAAACTGTTCAAATACATGGTATAGATCCACCCCTTCAATTTTTGTGGCGTCTCCATCCAGAGACGCCACAAATATAGTAGGACTGCTGTGTCCAAGTCCCAGTAAATAACGATTGTCCTTTGATTCAAGAGGCAGCAATTTTTAGTGCTCAGAGAGGAAAGACATCATTCGGGGCTGCCCAAGATGTGTCCCTCATAACGATGTGTATTAAAGTGTAATCCCATTCACAAGGCCACATGTTTGAAGAGATTGGTTGCACTATAATTGATCTATAATGGACAGGCCTAATGGTGGATTAAAGTTTTACTGACTTGTAATGGAATTCGTAATTTTTAACATTGCTTCTTTTCCACGTGGTTATGAATATATGCATGACCATTGGATAGGGAGAAATAAAGTTTTTGGTTAATGGCTTTTTGAAACGTAAATGTTAATATACATTCAGCAATCAAATAATCAGTTTTTATTGTGAAATGCTCATGTTATAGTATTCATTTTCTGTATTGCTTCAGCTATTTCATAAGGGAGTTATCTGTGTGATGTAGTTTTTACAAAAAACCATCAACCTGTAATCAGACAGCTAAGTGATTCCTGAATAAATATATATTTTTTAAATTTGGTTGCCAAATGTACATGGGATTTATTTATCTTCAACAATTAACAAATCAAACTACAGCAGTGCAGATACACTTCCAGCCACAGGTCTTTCTCTGTAAACTCATCTTGTCAGTTACATAAATCAATTACGACGCTCAAATCCAATAAAAACCCAAACCCGTACCTGTGTTTTGTCTAAAGATTCAATAAACGATTGGAAAAATCCATGTAACTGCAGGTTTTTTCCCCCTGTCTCTCTTCAGAGACGACAGCAGAACGTTGCTAACGTTGCTATTTCATTGTTTCTGTGGCCTCCTCGTCTTCCAAACAAGGATTTCTTCCTTCTCTCCATTTGATTACCGTGTTATTTAGTGGCTTGACCTCATGTTATTTAGAAAGGAGTCCTCTGGTTTTAAAGGCGATGTGCTTGAGTTCCTGAGTGTGTCTGTCAGGGCTAATATCTGCCTCAACGTCTCTGTTAACCAAATGCTCTTCGCCGCTTTTTCCTCTTTTCCTTAGGTTTTCAGTTAGCATGCTGCATGGGCAGTGCGACCACAAAGTTTTACTCTTGGTCTGAACTCAAATTAATTCAAGGACATCAATGGGCTACATTTGGTCTTTCGGATATTACTTCCAGAAATAAAGTGTGGGTTGGTTGAACAGCTGTTACAGAGGGACTAGAGATGAAGCTGTCGGCAGGGCTACCAGATTAGTAGCCAGTATTCTGCAATACTATTTCCCTGTGCGGACACCAGTGCAGACATAGTAGTATTTTGATACATTGTGAAGAAGAATATTGTGAACATGTTTGGAATTTCTTAACAACGCGTCTTTAATGCAGAATATTGAAAAGTGGGATGAGGTCTATTTAAGGGCAGACTAATACGTTGCAGCGTATTAATATTTCATACCCATGCCTCGGGAAATTCTTCTTCTCATCCAAAAAGTAGCTTTCTAATGGTTTTATGTCAGCGTGTTGAAGTTAACTGAAAGAGTGCAGAAGTACAGAAATTCAGTGGGGTTATCCTATCATTACGTAATAAATGAGTCAAGGTTTTGACAACATCCTTCTGTTTTTTCTGTGTCTCCAAGCTGTGAAGAAACACTTTTTTTCACAAATTTGACATTTCACATGAATTTACTAAAGTAGTCCCACACATTCCACTGAATGGCCATGAGAAACCGTCCAGTCAGAACCATTCCATTTAACTGTGCTGTACGTCGGCCTTTTCCCATAGAAACCCAAGGCCTTGAATACAAGCCATAATATTCTCATTCTCCTGCAGCTTGAGTTTGAGTGAGCCGTTCTAAGAATGCATGCACCTTATTATTATTATTATTGTTGTTATTATAATAATAATAATAATAATAATAATAATAATAATAATAATAATGATGATACTTTAAGACGCCCTTAAGATTGCCCTATCAAACTAAACAACAGAACTTTATTAAGACAGACTAGGATAAAGTTAGGTGGGGAAGGCTAGTGTAAAGAGGCGTGTTTTGAGTGCAGATTTGAAAGAAGAGAGGGTTGGGGAGACTTTGATGTGGGAGGGGAGTGAGTTCCAGAGGGTGGGGGCAGCAACTGAGAAGGCCCGATCACCCCAAGTCCGGCGCTTAGTCCGGGGGACTTGCAGCAGGTTGGCAGAGATGGACCTGAGGGACCGGGAGGGGGCGTGGTGATGGAGGAGGTCGGCGAGGTAGGGGGGGGGGGCTAGGTTGTTCAGGGTCTTGTAGGTGCTGAGTAAGATTTTGAAGTTGATTCGGTGTTTAATTGGAAGCCAATGGAGTTCACGGAGGACAGGTGTGATGTGTTCTCTGGAGCGGGTACCGGTGAGGAGGCGTGCAGCTCTGGACATATTGGAGTTTATTGAGGACTTTGGTGGTGGTGCCATAGAGAAGACTGTTGCAATAGTCGAGCCTGGATGAAGTGAAAGCATGGATGAGTGTCTCAGCAGCGGTAATTGACAGGTTGGGGCGGAGGCGGGCGATGTTTCGGAGGTGGAAAAAGGCGGTTTTGGTAATATGGTTGACATGGGGGAGGAAGGAGAGTGTGGGGTCCAGGATAACTTCAAGGTTAAGGATTTTGGTGGAGGGGGTGATGGTGGAGCCGTCAATGTTAAGGGTGAAGTTCTGAGTGGAGTGGGTGAGGGAGTCAAGACCAATGATGAGGACTTCGGATTTGTTGGAGTTGAGTTTAAGAAAGCTATTTAGCATCCAGGTCTTGATGTCAGTCAAACAGTTGGAGAGGGTTGAGAGGGTGGAGGGACTGATGGTTTTGGAGGGGAGGTAGAGCTGTGTGTTGTCGGTGTAACAGTGGAACCTGAGGCCATGGTGACAGAGGATCACTTATTAGGGACCGAGCCTGTGAAACAGGACCGAGGTCCCTATTGTTTTTGATGCGTTTTTTCTTCTTCTTCTTCTTCTTATTCTTATTATTTCAGGGATCTTTGACGTTGATTTTTGTTATTATTATTATTATTATTATTATTATTACTGGGGTGGCAGTAGCTCAGTGGGTAGAGCGGGTGGACAGAGTGGGTCGTCCACTAACCGTAGGGTCGGCGGTTCGATCCCCTTGATCCCCCTCCTCCAACTGTCCACATGTCGAACCCCACTAAATGTACTGATTGTAAGTCGCTTTGGACAAAAGCGTCTGCTAAATGCCCGCTTTACCTTTTACCTCATTCTAAAGACAGTGGATAAAAACTTCAACCAAAAGCCATGTATTTAGTTCCCCTGAAAAGCCAATTGTACAGGAACACATTTTAGTGAAATCCCAAATGTTAAACTATGATTCATTATTCTATTATTATTAATATTAGTTATTACTGGTATAAATAAATCTAGATATTATATAATATGCGTATTTCAATTGATCAATATTGCAATTATTTTATGGAGACAATCAAATGTGTAATGTATAACTTTGGATGTGTCATTCATTATGTTGTTTGACACACAGCATTGTTTTATTTCTTTCATTTAATTGACTGGCCATTGTGATTCCTCACTGTGTTGTTTCCATGTCTGTTTTTAAGATGGAAAAGTGGAGGTGACCAAGGAGAGCCTGAAGCTGTGCACAATGGGTCCTGGGAAAGTGTTTGGGGAGCTGGCCATCCTCTACAACTGCACCAGAACCGCCACTGTCAAGAGTGAGTCTCCACAGACACTCCTAACCTAACCCTAACACACACACATACACTCCTAACCTAACCCTAACACACACACATACACTCCTAACCTAACCCTAACACACACACATACACTCCTAACCTAACCCTAACACACACACATACACTCCTAACCTTACCCTAACACACACAGACACTCCTAACCTAACCCTAACACACACACACATACACTCCTAACCTAACCCTAACACACACACACATACTCTCCTAACCTAACCCTAACACACACAGACACTCCTAACCTAACCCTAACACACACACATACACTCCTAACCTAACCCTAACACACACACATACACTCCTAACCTAACCCTAACACACACACATACTCTCCTAACCTAACCCTAACACACACACATACACTCCTAACCTAGCCCTAACACACACACAGACACTCCTAACCTAACCCTAACACACACACATACACTCCTAACCTTACCCTAACACACACACATACACTCCTAACCTAACCCTAACACACACACACATACACTCCTAACCTAACCCTAACACACACACATACACTCCTAACCTAACCCTAACACACACACATACACTCCTAACCTAACCCTAACACACACACAGACACTCCTAACCTAACCCTAACACACACACATACTCTCCTAACCTAACCCTAACACACACACATACACTCCTAACCTAGCCCTAACACACACACAGACACTCCTAACCTAACCCTAACACACACACATACACTCCTAACCTTACCCTAACACACACACATACACTCCTAACCTAACCCTAACACACACACATACACTCCTAACCTAACCCTAACACACACACAGACACTCCTAACCTAACCCTAACACACACACATACACTCCTAACCTAACCCTAACACACACACATACGATCCTAACCTAACCCTAACACACACACAGACACTCCTAACCTAACCCTAACACACACACATACTCTCCTAACCTAACCCTAACACACACACATACACTCCTAACCTAGCCCTAACACACACACAGACACTCCTAACCTAACCCTAACACACACACATACACTCCTAACCTTACCCTAACACACACACATACACTCCTAACCTAACCCTAACACACACACATACACTCCTAACCTAACCCTAACACACACACAGACACTCCTAACCTAACCCTAACACACACACATACACTCCTAACCTAACCCTAACACACACACATACGATCCTAACCTAACCCTAACACACACACATACACTCCTAACCTAACCATAAAGCCTAGTTTATATTCCTGCGTAAAGTGCCGTACGTCGGTTACGGAGAGCCCTCTACGTCGACGGAGAGCCTCTGCGTCGTCTCCGTCGGCCTGAAATATTTTTTAAGTATCCGTCACTCCGTCTACGTACAACGGAGACCGCAAGGGCTGCGATTGGTCCTCTAAACACGTCATTTACACATGAATGACTCACAATGAATCACATTCTATCGCTATCGACTTCTATCACAACGTAAACACTGGCAGCGCCATTTATGTTTACGCTTATACGCTATATATATACGCTACATATATACGCTTTACTATATGGACGCATAAAGCTCCAAAATGCAAGCCGACCTACTTGAACTTGTGAAACTTAAAAGAGACGGTGGCAAATTGCACTAAATTGTTGTAAATAGTTTGTTGTTGTTTGTTTTTTTTAGTTTGTGTACGGTTTTTACTTTTAAAAGCATTTCATTTATAATGTAGCCTATCCCCTTTTCTATTTAATAATTGATCCCATCTTAACTATTTTTTCCTTTTGTACTTATTTACTTGCGTGAATGTCATGGCCAGTCTTCGTAGCGACCCCTACTGGTCAAGCGGGACATTGCATTGCGTATCCGTCACCACGACGGAGAACTATGAGGGCTCGAGGGGTGTCCGTAGTTACGCAGTCGGATTACGGATTACGCAGTCGGAGAAGTATAAACTAGGCTAAACACACACAGAGACACTCCTAACCTAACCCTAACACACATACAGACACTCCTAACCTAACCCTAACACACACACAGACACTCCTAACCTAACCCTAACACACACACAGACACTCCTAACCTTACCCTAACACACAGACAGCTCCGTTTCAAAGTGTCCTCACACAAACACACACACACACACACACACACACACACACACACACACACACACACACACACAAACACACAAAAACACACACACAAACACACACATAAACACACACACACACACACACACACACACAATTACTGTAAATGCTTTTATTTGGATCCACATTTACAAAGAGGAAGAACAAGATCCAAACATTTTGGGAAGAAGGATTGATAATGTAGCAGCTTCATGAGTAATTCTTCTTCTTCTTCTTCATCAAGCCTACATGCCTTTACAAGACCCCGTGATAAAATATTGCAACAAACACTTATGGATAAGCAAAATACCTTTGTCTCCAGATTTGCATGCTACCTGTTGTGGCTGAAACAGAGCAAAATTTAGCCAGTCTTTTGGCTTCCTTCTTCTGTAACCCCCTCAACCCCAGTCCTCTAATCACATTTTTGTGGATGTGACCTAAGCTTCCAAAGACTAAAGATATAAGTCTGCATTGGTAACCTAGGTGGCATATACGACTCACCAGTGGTTGATATTTAAGTAACTTGGAGTAGTAACAGGTGTCCATATATAGGTCAAAGCAGCAGCCTACCTCAATAATGAGCACATTTTTCAGAGTTTCATTTACAATTACAATGTCAGGAGTGTTTGCTATGTTTGTAAAATAATCATTGCCAAGTACATGGTGATGGAACCAGTTCATTTTAACAGCACTATGCTTAAAGGTCTTACAGTCATGTCCTTGATTTATTTTCCCTAGATCTTTTGCCACTAGGTCAACCAATCGGTCATGCCTGGCCACATACAGTCCTTTGTAGTGATGACAACCATTCAGAATGTGTGCAACTCTTTCATTCTCCTGTTGATTTTGATGGAATATGCAGTATGGGTTATGTTTTGACGGATACCATACTGTTAAGTTATATTTTGTTGGAAGACATTGCAATTGCGCTTTAACCATAAAGATTAAGATGTCCTCTGAAATGGAATGGTTAATTATGACAGAATGAGAAACAGAATGATCTGCGTAGGGCAGTGCTGCTAACTTCCCTTGCAATTTTAGGCTTAACCAGCGCTGCGCGTTCCGCGCTAGTCTGCGTTGGAGAAGAAGGGCTCTTGCGTGTTTGATCTGTAGATGTTGGACTGAGTTATCGTCATTCAGGATTGCTAGAGTGGAAATCTGCGGGTCCGTTATGATGTTATCAGTCAAGGGAGCTGTCGCTCCGCCAGGGCCTTGCCAGGAAAGTTGTAATCAGGTGCGGTGGCAGAGATCATTAAGATCTAGCCAGTCAGAGCGCACTCCGAATCCGGCGGCCTTGATGTCAAGCTTTCCATTTTGTTTTAATTTGAACCCGAGAAACTGGGGTTCATTCGGTGAGGCGATGGGTATCTTGCGCCGTTGTAAGTGTAGAAGCAATGATTCACGTGCCAGCTCTCTGACCGTCTGGTCGTCATTGTTTAGCATGTTCAGCAGATGACCTATCCTGGAGTAGGTATAGACTCCAAGACCTCCGTTCTTGCGCGGCTGAAAAAGAATGTCCCGGGTTGTGCGGCTATTTAGACATAGCCATTTCCTCACAAGGTTCACTGTTTCATTGTTCATCATTGACAGGTTTTGTTGTGGAATGTGTACATTGTGGAACAAGTGCTGGATTTTGGCTACTGCAATCTGCCTGATAGCCTCGATTTTCATGCGTACTGGGAGGGGAGCAGAGTCAATTAGTGTGATTCGATGGGTGTACTCTTGGCACAACTCTGTGACCTGTTCATCCCAGTCGCCAGCAATATTGAATTTATGTCCTAAATAAGGATAGGTTTCATGACAGTCATACAGTCGAATTGGTGCTTGCAATATTTTAAAGTTGGGGAGTTTGTCACTCTTTGCTTTATACCATCTATTTCCTCCACTCCGTCTTTCATAAAATGCTGCACATTTTGTATGTTTAATGTCTAGATTCGACCACCTAATGAACTGTTCTGTATGGAGGAGCATGTTGTGAATTACAGTTTCATCTCTAGAGGAGATTTCTATATCGTCTGCATAGCCTTGCACTGAGTTCGGGGAGCGCACGCCTGGGGGCGCGCACTGACACAATCTGTTGGGAGATGCATGCCACTGTGCTCTAGCTGCTCAGCAGAGCGATATCCACCATTCCATTGTAGCCAGCTGAGTGCGGGACCCTGGCGATAGCTTTGTTCCTTTACCTCCTGATAAAAAGCTGCTTCTCTCCCACATCATCCACTCGTGCTTAAGTGCTTTGCCAAAACCGCCAGCTATCTGACTGGCAGGGTTGACCGCATCCGTCTCTTCATTCACGCCTGTGTGTGTGTGTGTGTGTGTGTGTGTGTGTGTGTGTGTGTGTGTGTGTGTGCGTGTGTGCGTGCGTGTGTGTGTATGCGCATGCCAGTAGTATCTCACAAGATGAGTGAAGGAGGAAGTGGTAAGTGGGTGGGTGTGTGTGTGTGTGGGTGGATGAGTGTGTGTGAGTGTGTGTGTGTGTTTGTGTGTGTGTGTGTGTGTGTTTGTGTGTGTGTGTGTGTGTGTGAGAGTGTGTGTGTGAGTGTGTGTGTGTGTGTGTGGGTGAGTGTGTGTGTCTATGTGTGTGTGTATGTGTGTGTGAGTGTGTGGGTGAGTGTGTGTGTGTGTGTGTGTGTGTGTGTGTGTGTGTGTGTGTGGGTGAGTGTGTGTGTCTATGTGTCTGTGTGTGTGTGTGTGAGTGTGTGTGTGTGTGTGTGTGTGTGTGTGTGTGTGTGTGTGTGTGAGTGTGTGTGTGTGTGTTGTGTGTATGTGAGTGTGTGTTAGGGTTGGCGGTATCCAAATTTTGATACCGTTAAACCTTCTCCACATTTTACCGGGGTATACGGTATTACCGTGACTAATTAAAAATCACTTAGTAGGGCTCAGACGGAGTCGCGAAAATGTCGGCTTGCGCTTATACCGGTCAGAAACAGATTGGCGGGTCGTACTGACTTAAAAAGTAAATTGTGCAAATCCTAGTGTCGAAGAGCTGAACGCAGATGGCGGAAAACGAATCTCCAGGTCCATTACGAAATCTATAAAGAGAGACTCCGTATTTATAACTTTAATCTGAAAAACGCAAGGGAAGCCTTCTTTTCTGAAATCATTGCTAAAAACAATAACAATGCACGAGCCCTGTTCACTACTGTCGACAGGCTAACAAACCCCCCTGTGTCTGTAGCACCTGAGCTTCTCTCCACCAGGGCCTGTAATGAATTTTCCACCTTCTTTACTGACAAAATCCTGAAAATTAGACAGTCGCTCAGCCCCTCTACCCTCGGTCCAGGGCACCTACAGGCCAACTGTCCAACTAAATTAGCCCCATACACCATGACACAATTTAATCGGATCAACCACAACATTTTAGAAGACATTATAGAACACCTAAAATCCTCCTCCTGCTGCCTCGATATTCTTCCAACAAATTTTTTCAAACGTGTTTATGATTGCTTGGCCTCAGATCTTTTATTAATTACCAACACATCTCTTCTCTCAGGTATCTTCCCACAGGCCTTGAAGACGGCTGTTATCAAGCCACTCCTTAAAAAGAACAATCTAGATGTATCACAAATGAACAATTATAGGCCCATATCAAACCTCCCATTTCTAAGCAAAATAATTGAAAAGGCTATCTTCCAACAGTTAAATGCCTTCCTAGCAAGAAGCAACTGTTTTGATGTCTTCCAGTCAGGATTTCGACCTCACAACAGTACCGAGACTGCCCTTGTTAAAGTCCTCAGTGACATCCATTTAAATACAGACTGTGGCAAAATTTCAGTCTTGGTTTTACTGGATCTCAGTGCTGCATTCGACACAGTTGATCACAATATTTTGTTAGATCGACTACAAAATTGGGTTGGCCTCTCTGGCACAGCGTTAAACTGGTTTGAATCCTACATGAAAGACAGAGATTACTTTGTCTCTCCAGGTAATTATACATCTGAACGAACGCAAATGACATGTGGAGTTCCTCAAGGCTCTATTCTGGGGCCTCTTTTGTTTAAGATCTACATGCTCCCACTGGCTCAGATCCTGCAAAATGACATCTGCTACCGCAGTTATGCAGATGATACACAAATTTACATAACAATAACCCCAGGTGACTATGGTCCAATACAAGCATTGAGTAATTGCATTGACCAAATCAATGATTGGATGTGCCAGAATTTTCTTCAGTTGAATAAGGACAAGACTGAAATAATTGTCTTTGGAGCCAAGGAAGAACGATTAAAAGTTTGTGCTCAGCTGCAACTGGCAATGTTAAAAACCACAGACCAGGCAAGAAATTTAGGTGTTGTCATGGACTCAGACCTGAATTTTAACAGCCACATGAAAATGATTACGAAGTCTGCCTACTATCACTTAAAGAATATATCAAGGGTCAGATGACTGATGTCTCAGCAGGACTTAGAGAAACTTGTCCACGCATTTATCTTCAGTAGGCTCGACTATTGTAACAGCATCTTCACTGGTCTCCCAAAAAAGTAAATCAGAAAGCTCCAGTTAATTCAGAATGCTGCTGCTCGAGTCCTCACAAAAACTAAGGATGGATCACATCACTCCAGTTCTCAGATCGTTACATTGGCTTCCTGTCAGAGAATTGACTTTAAAGTACTGCTGTTAGTTTATAAAGCACTGAATGGTTTGGGACCAAAATACATTTCAGATCTTCTCATTTTCTATGAACCATCCAGATCTCTCAGGTCATCTGGGGCGGGTCTGCTTACTGTCCCCAGAGTCAGAACCAAACATGGAGAGGCAGCGTTCAGTTTTTACGTGCCACATATATGGAACAAACTGCCAGAAAGTTTTAGGTCTGCTGAAACACTCACCACTTTTAAATCTAGATTAAAGACCTTTATGTTTGCTGCAGCCTTTCCCTAAGCTTATCTTAACGTGTTTTAATTTCCTTTTTATGCTTGTATTTTAATTTCAATGCTTTTAATGCTGTATATGTATGTATGTATGTGTTATTTTTGTTTGTTTGTTTTTTGCTATGCTGTTATTGTATTTTAATGCTTTTATGTATGTAAAGCACAATGAATTGCCTTGCTGCTGAATTGTGCTATACAAATAAACTTGCCTTGCCTTGCCTTGCCTTGTTTAAATCTGAATTGAACGATGTCAAAAACTGCCCGTAGATTGCTCAAATAAAGCTAAAAAAGACATTATTTAACACGGCAATTTCTCAGTACGCCTGCGCAAACATTCGCGGCATGGCTATCACCATAGTGACGGAGATAGTGAACAAAAGGCTAACCGTCAGTCATACAGCGTTCAACAATGCGATTGGCTATTTTTACTGCAAGGCAGGACTTCCAGTTTCTCAACTCCGCGATCTTTGCGTTACGAACGGCCGCAATATATTTCTATGGGAGGACTTTTTAAGTGATGTGTAAGTGTCTCTGGCCTATATGCGCAGCAGATTTTTTTAATGACGGTAATGAAACTGATACCGTTGCTATTTTTAGATACCGCGGGATACCTTATTACCGTATTACCGCCCAACCTTAGTGTGTGTGTGTGTGTGTGTGGGTGAGTGTGTGTATCTATTTGTGTGTGTGTGTGTGTGAGTGTGTGAATGTGTGTGTGTGGGTGAGTGTGTGTGTGTTTTTCTGTGTGTGTGTGTGTGTGTGGGTGAGTGTGTGTGTGTGGGTGAGTGTGTGTGTGTGTGTGTGTGTGTGTGTGGGTGAGTGTGTGTGTCTATGTGTGTGTGTGTGTGTGTGGGTGAGTGTGTGTGGGGGGTGTCAATGAGGCATCTCCATGGATAACGGTGGAAAATGAGGCGGAAGAAGAGGTTGGAGGAGGGGAGGAGGCATAGGAGAAGAAGGAGAGGAGAAGGGTGGAGAAGAAAAGAGGTGGAGAGGAGGAGGAATATGAGAGGAGGAGAAGAAGCTGGAAAGAGTAGGAGGAGGGGGGGAGGAGGAGAGAGAGATGCAGGAACAGCTTGTAGAAACAGCAATGTTATAGAGAGAGATGTTATAGAGAGATGTTATAGAGAGAGAGAGAGAGATGTTATAGAGAGAGAGGTGTTATAGAGAGAGATGTTATAGAGAGAGATGTTATAGAGAGAGATGTTATAGAGAGAGAGATGTTATAGAGAGATGTTATAGAGAGAGATGTTATAAAATGAGAGAGATGTTATAGAGAGAGATGTTATAGAGAGATATGTTCTAGAGAGAGAGGTGTTATAGAGAGAGAGATGTTATAGAGAGAGATGTTATAATGAGAGAGATGTTATGTTAGAAACAGCAATGTTATGAAGAGAGCGCAGCAGGATGAGAGATGTGTGTTTATCTGGCGGCACAGGAAATGGGAAACATCTGGAACTTTGTCTTTGAGCGGAGCAGAGCAGTGATGGAGGAGGCAGGAGGAGCGAGGGAGCTTTGCACATACAGAACAGAAGGAGAGCGCGAGAATGGGCCTCATTCCACAGTTGTGTGTGACTAAGGGCCGTCTGTGGACCCGCCCAGGTATGAAGGGGGAACACGTCTCCGGGGTCAGAGAGCTGTCATTCGCATGGTGATCCGGTGCATTTAAGACCGGGCTGGACGACATGCGGCGTGCAGCACAACAAACAGACTCACGTTAGACAGCAGCGTGATGCCGGTGGCACCGGCCGCCCATCGAGGGCTAAAAAGTGTTTAAATGACCACAAAATGTAGAGTGTAAAACCCCCGGGGGGCGGGATGCTGGGAGAGGGGATTTGAGGGTCCAAATAAGAGAGGGGGAGTGGGGTGATAGAGGTGGGGGAGGCAGAGGGGAGGGTGGACGTGAGACTGTGGGGGGGTGGGTGGGTGTCAGTCCAGCTACATGCCATGGCATGTAGCTCACCCCGGTGTTTCTCCTGCCAGACTCCTCTGGCTACGTTGCCATGCCAACAGGCCCCAAGAGAGAGCCGTTCCATCAACTGGGGGGGGGGGGGGGGTAATGGAAATGTGGGGGTTTGGAGGGCAAACATGTGCCATGTTCCCTTCAAGAAGAGTGTCTCTTCTCTTCTTCTTCTTCTCCTGATGCCCACACACTTCACCTACACACGCATACATGCACACAGCACTCAAAAACCCCCACACACAAACTATGTGACACATACTATAGACACACACACACACACACAGTGTTGGGGGGACAGGTTTTACGCCTCACTTCTGATGCTCAATCAATGGCTTTGTGTAAAAGTGAACCAACAAAAACAGCCAAAAAAGGAAAAATATATTTTTTGTGGAACAAGTGATGTCATTGTTTACACGGGCAGAAGAAGTGTGTTTGCAGCCCTGCTTGTGAGGATGGCTCCAGCAGCCTGGGTGGTCCCGCTCACACCCCACCCATGCTATTTTAACTCACAGGTTGCTTTTTGGTTCATCTCCAGATGTGCCAACGGGGTCGGCTGCCTGCTCACCCGTTCGGTTGGCGTTTAGTTGTGACCGCTGCAGCCTGGTGGTCTGATGGTCTGGTGGTCTGATGGTCTGATGGTCTGGTGGTCTGGTGGTCTGGTGGTCTGGTGGTCTGATGGTCTGGTGGTCTGGTGGTCTGATGGTCTGGTGGTCTGGTGGTCTGATGGTCTGGTGGTCTGGTGGTCTGATGGTCTGATGGTCTGGTGGTCTGATGGTCTGGTGGTCTGATGGTCTGGTGGATGTCTGCTCCTTAATGCATCATAAGTGATCACAGCAACACATACCAACACGTACCATACCAAACCCATTCAATAGTTTTGTGAGCACTGGCTAAGGTTGTCTGTCTTAAACCTGTATGTGTCGTGTCACGTGTTCACCAAGCAGGAAGGCCTGAGGATCACAAGGGTTCCCTGTAGGTCAGGCACTTTGTTCAATGCCAGAATTTAATGCATTCTGTCTCTGTATCTGCATTTTGGATTCATCTAGATATCGGTCTATTGAATGTGGACTCATTTGAAAAGAGTCAGGTGAAAACAACAAAAACATGTAGTTATGTGTTTGTGTATGTTTTATATATACAGTATATTAGGGCTGTCAAGCGATTACATTTTTAAATCTCGATCAATCGCATAGTATTGGTGAGTTAACTCACGATTAATCATATTTTTTAAATTATATTTTAAATCCACTCCAATTGAAGTTAAATAAGAGTATCAAATGGAATGACACATTATCCTTCCTACCAAATGTACTTAATCAGCAAAAACTAGACCAAGTGATCTTGAGGGAGTTTTATTGAGTGGGTTGAATATGAAACTGACAGAACACCACAGATTTGGGACTAGTTAAATGGAGTTTCACATTATTTTGCATGATACAGATTAGTATTTGTCAAAACTTTCTCTTGAGTTAACCCAAGCCAGCTGCTAAGACACATGTTTAGTCACATTT
>JAXIVH010000004.1:17019821-17052321 GCA_036785325.1 Urophycis tenuis | reverse complement strand
ATTATGTCATTTTTTAAGTGGCAACATGCTAACTATAGCAAAGCCTACAGAGGAGTCACAAGCATCCTCTGCAACATGGCAATGCTAGCCTTGCATTTTAGCATGATGCTATGAGCGCCATGCTATGAGCGCCATGCTATGAGCTCCATGCTATGAGCGCCATGCTACGAGCGCCATGCTATGAGCTCCATGCTATGAGCGCCATGCTAGGAGCGCCATGCTATGAGCTCTAACACCACCTGGTGCTCGGAGTTCTTCTTATGTGCCCATTGTTGAACCTATTACACTCCTCACCATCCACTGTGTTCCTTCTCAAGGTCTCTTGTTCCATAATGAGGGTGGCTTTCCCTCGCCCTTTAGAGGGCTGAGGGTTAAGGGAGGTGGGAAGATGTAGGGCATGTGAAGCTCTTTGCTGCTGTTACTGTGATTAAGGGCCATACAAATGAAATTGACATGAACTTCTAAATTATTGATCACTTTTCAAATCTTTCAAAGTGTTCATATAGGGAGCCTGTTCAAATAAATTAAATGCTGCATAGTGGGCTTTTAGTCTCCATAAAAGGATCACAAGCGTGTGAAGCTGTGAGAACTGGCTGTGTGCAGATCCCATGGTGCTCAGAAGACGTCTTGAGATGTAAGGCAGCTCTACTGGAAGGCTGACTACTGTCCTGGTGACAAGGGAGTCTCTCTTCCAAAGCTCACATATCAGTCTGCTCACTGAATGCTCTGGGAAAGCAGACAAAGCAAAGGACTCTGGGGAATGGAGTTCCGGTGGTCATGTGATTTTTCAGTCTTATTAAATGTTTTTGGTGTGTGTGTTTGTGTGTGTGTGTGTGTGTGTGTGTGTGTGTGTGTGTGTGTGTTTGTGTGTGTGTGTGTGTGTGTGTCTTGGTTTGTTGGTTTGTTTTAGGTATTGTGTTTATTGACGTTTCTTTGGTGTGTGTGTGTGGATATGCGTCTTATTTGTCTGTGTGGGTGCATATGTGTGTGCACACGTGCCTGTGTGTGTACAGAACAAAGAGGAAGAACAGTACAAATGGTCTCCCTTTCCTCTTAGCGGACTGCACCCTGACAAGGGGAAGGCATCACGGCAGTAATGATGATACAGACAGAGAGACAATGAGGACAGACAGAGAGACAATGAGGACAGACAGAGAGACAATGAGGACAGACAGAGAGACAATGAGGACAGACAGAGACAATGAGGACAGACAGAGAGACAATGAGGACAGACAGAGAGACAATGAGGACAGACAGAGACAATGAGGACAGACAGAGAGACAATGAGGACAGACAGAGAGACAATGAGGACAGACAGAGAGACAATGAGGACAGACAGAGAGACAATGAGGACAGACAGAGAGACAATGAGGACATGGCCGACAGATTGGGACGCTCACCGGGGCTAGTGCCTCTTCATTTAGCCTGCGCTCACGGTGGTCACCGCCTCCATCTGCTCAGGGACTTCTTGGCTCCGTGCCGCATCACCCTGGCTTCATACTATGATGTTAAGTTCAGTCTAGTGAGTCTCTTAATGGCCTCACAACAGGCCGAGACAACTCAGCTGGGCTGGCGGCTGGTCATCAATATTCCCAAGGTTTCCCAACACTTCCGCCCCTTCATGGAACAATGATTTAATTGCAGGCATGGTGAGGCTGATAGATGGCTGTCTAGAGCACAGAGGGGTTATAATAAGAGAGAGAGAGATAGAGAGAGAGAGAGAATTTGGAAGAAAGGAAGATGTTCGACTGAGATTATCGCTAAAATTACTGCCTTTCATATTTATGACCTGTTCTTTGCAAAGTATTGATGAGTTCTTGCCGCTGTGCCTGTCCCACAGGCAGTAGACGGACGCGCACACACACATGCACACACACACACACACACACACACACACACACACACACACACACACACACACACACACACACATAGACACACACACACACACACAGACACACACACACACACACACACTCACACACACACACATAGACACACACACACACACAGACACACACACACACTGAGACGTGCAGACAGAGACACCCACCCACACTCAACAATCACCCAACGCTGCTCTGTGATTGGCTCTAATGATTGCTGTTGTGGTGGTTTTAGGGCTACTGTTATAACTGTTCTATTTATAACTGAATAACATCAATTTGTCAAAAGCAAGTCATGTAATTACAAGCCATCTTAAGATAAGACAAGATAAGATATTCCTTTATTAATCCCCCTTATAGAAATTTGCATTGACCAGCAGTACAGAGGGATAAAGGACTGCAATAAAAAATAAGAGTATAAACATAACAATAAATAGATATACCTAAATTGAGATAAACTTCTATGAGAGCTCTTGGAATAGATTAAATGAAATGAAAACCTACTATATACATACATAGTAATCATCTATTGAAGATGAACTGTGCAATTGGTTGATGAGTCTTACTGAGGTGTTAATATACATATAAATGTGCAGATGTAAATTGTGCAGAGTAAAATGTGCAAATGAGCAAAATGTGCAAAAAGTACAGGATTTCACAGGTAATGTAAGAACATGTAAGAAGGCATAAATAACAACGTTATCGTGATAGACAGTGTAATAATGTTACTCCACCCCTCGCATGTTTACATGGAGGTCCTGAGACCGATGAACCCTACAATACCAAGATGATTTGAGTACAGATGTGTTTTGTAATGGGATTCCGAAACTGTATATTTATGACCGCGATGGTTCCACACTCAACTCACAACAGAAAAAATCAAAGAACATTAACTGTTAAACGTACGTACGGGCATTGAGACTTTCTGATGAGGAATCCTGATTGGTTACGCCAATCAAACAACAGAATATTACGCATTTGTGTAATTGTTTTCAAACAAAGGTGAGCCTGGGGAGGAACACAATTCGGTTTCCATTTTGCTCAAACCGCCAAGCTAACAGGCTCCCTAGCTTACCTGGACTCCCCAAGCCTCACAGCAATTTGAACACCGTGAGTCTCCACAAAATAACATATTTACCTACTTTGCTTGGCTGGGAGGGGGGCTTCTACATCTCTTATTTCCCAGCGCCTCTTACTCCTACACTGTACCATACAGTGACTGAGCTGGGTGGGGCAGCTCCCTCACCTATAGGTGGGTATACACCCATGCTGCTGCAGTACAGACTCCAGTACAGACTCCAGTACAGACTCCAGTACAGACTTCACAGAGGGAACCAGGAGAGCGCAGAGCCACATGTTTGCAGCAGCAACACTAGTCCGGAGACAGAGAGATGAGACCAGGTGGACTTTGTTCATGGCAGACAGGGGCTGGGGCTGTCACAGCAATAAGAACATGGGGGTCATTAAAAAGACTTAAAACAACCAAAAAAATAGAAAATCTATAACAGCTATGAACTAAAAATCTATAATGTCTATAAACCAATCAGCACATATTTTCTATCGTTTTTTGTGTTCTTCAACCTGTAGACTAATTGGCTGGAGCCACTGTGTCTTCCTGCTCTGTGCTTCTACTTGTGGCCAGATTGCCCTTTGCAGTAAATGTGTAGTCATATTTTTTTACTTCCTTAAAGCATAGAAAAGGCAGTGGGGGATGGCGGGCGGGCCGGTGTTGGACCGATGACCTCGCTGTTGGGCCGGGCAGCACCACTCTGACTGTTAAACTGGGTTGAAATGTTCAGCGCTGGGCTTCAACTGCGCGTTCAGAGCTCCTGTGTGAAACGTTACAAACGTGTTCCGATTTGTGCGGCGCGATAATTGGTGCTTATTTTGCACGTCCACACGTCAGTGTAGCCGGGGTGGAGAGAGCTGGGGGGAACGCATCTGTGTGTGCTGACGTTGTTTCATGGTGGATGGTGGGGGGGGCAGGGTGGGGGTAAGAGGAGGATGGGGGGGGGGGGGGCAGGGTGGGGGTAAGAGGAGGATGGGGGGGGCAGGATGGGGGTAAGAGGAGGATAGGGGTAAGAGGAGGATGGGGGGTAAGAGGAGGATGAGGGGTAAGAGGAGGATGAGGGGTGCAGGATGGGGGTAAGAGGAGGATGAGGGGTGCAGGATGGGGGTAAGAGGAAGATGGGGGGTGCAGGATAGGGGTAAGAGGAGGATGGGGGGTAAGAGGAGGATGGGAGGGGGGGGGGGGTGCAGGATGGGGGTAAGAGGAGGATGGGGGTAAGAGGAGGATGGGGGGGTCTCCCAGCTGCAGGCATCAGAGCTTCCATAATGAGGGTAAATCTCCTGGGATGTGGCCGAGATTTAGATGCATGTTCTTTTTTTTGTGATGCCAAACGTTAAGCATGTGGGAGGAAAATATTGATGTGATCTTTGGCTTCACTCTATTGCACAGTGTGTCATTTATTATGCAGTGTGTTTCTGGTGGTTTGCATGATTCCTCATTCTTTTGACTGTAAATTATAAATATGTAGGATCTATTTTTAAAGTGAAACTATCAAGAAATCAAGATTGTAATTATTAGAGGTCATAGGGCTACATTATACTTTTCTTGTTGGTTATAACACAAAGAAACCTCCAGAAGTTTGCTGACATAATGGCAGTGATGTCCCATTCTGTCATCCCTTCATTCGGGCACTATCTTAGCTATGAAACTGACGTACATTATGTTTTGTATTATGTTTACTAATGTTGACATGGTGACCTCATGCTCTGTTTACATTTACAAGCTATTTGGTGAGAGCTTCTCTCCCTTAGCTTGAAGAGCTAGCCCAGCTCCCATTGGGGTTGTGTTTACATGAATGAAGTGAAACACAAAGTGTTTACATGAATGAAGTCGTAAAATGTTGCTGCCGTGGATACGCACCACAGTGCTCCTGTCTATTTATTCCATGAAGGACTAAGAGATGCAGGTCCTCAGGGCCGCTGTGTAAATACACAGCTAATGATTCATCCCTGGGCCTTTTCTGTGTGCTTGTATGTTCCTTTAAGTTAACCTTTTGGAGAAAAAAATGTTGGTCGACCAGAAGTTCTCATGCCGTCACACATCCCCACATTCCATCTGCACTGGCATTTGGAAACATGCATAAAAACGGTCCACAAATGTAACCCACTCTACAGTCATTCTGTTTCTGTTTCCCATTGGTGGACAATAAGACCACCAATGTGATGTCATCATGTTCTGTCCAAATATGGGTTGTTTATCTACTTGCCTGACTCAGGGGACATGAACTGCCTGAATAAAACTATTGCAAAGGCAAACAGTCTAGTTGAGACAGCATGTTCATAAGATATTTTTAATTGGTACAAAAATATGGAGAAAAAAACTGTAATTACTCTAAAACAGTAATTACAGTAATTACTATAAAAGTGTCAGAATCTAAAAATAAGGATTGGGAATAATACATTGGGATATCGAGGTTGCAGGTGTCTACATTATGGACACATTGAGGACATTATGGCATGCTCAATTTGCAAAGCATGGCACTAAACATGTCACAGGTAGGCGTTTCCATTCCCATACATTGTCACCCATGCTGGGAATGTTTGCAATCATCACATTATAAAACACTTTGTCCACCAAATGCCATATTAAAAATAAATGTATTAGATAGAACCAAGAAACAAAACAGTTTCCACTGTGTGTCTATTTTGCTGTTATCGTAATAGCACTGCATTTGTATTTCTCCAATATGTTCTCCTCTCTCCAGCTCTTACGAATGTCAAGCTGTGGGCCATTGACCGGCAATGCTTCCAGACGATTATGATGAGGACAGGACTCATAAAGCACACAGAGTACATGGAGTTTCTGAAAAGGTGAGCCAAGCAGACAATCTATGCACAATGACACAGATAGAGATGGACGACCTAGATAGGGACCCTTATTTCATTTCTCCTGAGCCTTTTCATATCACAGCTTTCTCCAACTCCTCGTTGTCTCTGTTTGCCCAGAAGCTTCATAGAAAAATAAAGTAAGATAAAATCCTGTGTGACGTCCAGTCAGGCGACGAAGGACACCTGTAGGGTGTCACCCTGTTACGTCAATGGAGTGGCAGATCGAGTTGCCCACAGAGTTTCCTCTTATTTACTCCCATGCACAGATCCCCACAGGGTGTTTATGTGTTAGTGCGTGTGTGTAACTGTGTGTGTGTGTGTGTGTGTGTGTGTGTGTGTGTGTGTGTGTGTGTGTGTGTGTGTGTGTGTATGTGCGCACGTGCTCTATAGATAATCCTGCTGGTCAGAAGGCTCATGCATCATTGTGAGTTCAATCAGTCTCATAGACAGGGTGATAGTGCTACTCTCAGGTTGGTGGATATGAAACGCTGACTATACAGGAAACTAGTGAGCTATATTTTTTTACCTTTGAGAAAGATGCACCTTAGCACTTTTGCAGAAGCATACGGTGGGATGGCCTTAACCCCGGGGGTCAGGATGCTACTGATTTACATTGAGGGCATTTAGCAGACGCTTTTATCCAAAGCGACTTACAAAGAGTACATTTGTCATAAGAAGGTGAAACATTTCATTGCTGCTAATACAGTAAGAAAGTCACCAGAAGAAGTTTCAAGCATTTCAATTGCTAGATTAACCATTGCTAGTATAAAACATCTCTGACCAAGTGCCAAGTTACAAAGAGTGATTAAAGTGTCAAGACGTGCAACAAATAAGAGCATGAGGGTAGGGTTATGCAGGGTTCAGGTAAACTCTGAACAAGTGGGTCTTGAGTCTCTTCCGGAAGATGGGGGTGACTCTGCAGTCCTGACATTGGCAGGGAGCTCGTTCCACCACTGTGGTGCCAAAACGGAGAAGAGTTGAGATTTCGCCATCCAACCTTTTCCTCTTTTTAGTGATGGCGGTACCAGTCGACCAGCTAAGGTAGTTGAACGGAGTACTCAAGCAGGGGCGTGGTGTTTCACCAATGTTTGGAGGTAGGTAGGTGCAGTTCCATTAATGGCTTTGTAGGCCAGTAGCATCATCTTGAATTTGATGCGAGCCACTACAGGGAGCCAGTGGAGGTCTTGGAAGAGGGGGGTCACGTGGTAGAATCTGTGTCGGTTGAACACGAGGCGTGCTGCAATGTTCTGGATCTGCTGCAAAGGTTTAATCACGGTTGCAGGGAGTCCAGCTAAGAACGAGTTGCAGTAGTCGAGGCGGGAGATGACAAGTGCTTGGGTCAGGAGCTGTGTCGCTTTCCTCGTGAGGAAAGGCCGGATCCTGCGGATGTTGTAGAGAGCAAATCTACAAGAGCGGGTCACTGCAGTGATGTTTGCAGTGCAGGACAGTTGGTTGTCCAGTATTACGCCCAGGTTCCTTGCGGGCATAATATATGCAGTCTAAGCTCCGCCCACCAATCAAGGCTATTGTCTACACCTGAGAGGCCAACACTTACTTGTTCAAAGTTTGATTGGCCTCTTGCAGTCCCATTGTTCAACAACAATGACACCAATACCAATAGCAACAACAGCAGAGAGCGACTACTAACTGTACGAGTTAGCTCTAGTGCTCTACCAACAGAAAAGCTACAACACAAGTTCTGATTCCTTATGAACTCACCAATAGCAACAATCCTGCAACTCCTTCTTTAACAGACAAAATGTATTTGTACTAAACTGATGCTACTGGACCAGGAAATGGTGGACAGTGTATTGGTGAGGGTGTCCGAAGCCCCTCCAGAAAACAGCAGATTCCATCCCCATGCAGCCTAACTTGAACATCCTTGAGCAAGATGCTCAGCCACTACCTGCTCTTACCTTATCGATCGCACTTATCAGGTCACATGGAACGGCTCCCTGTCCAAACCCTGCTCGCTAAACACTGGGGTCCCTCAAGGCTCAGTACTAGGACCGCTTCTGTTCTCCCTATATACCAAATCTCTAGGCTCTGTAATCACATCACACGGCTTCTCCTATCACTGTTATGCGGAAGACACTCAACTGTTCCTTGGCACTTGGTCAGAGATGTTGTATACTAGCAATGGTTAATCTAGCAATTGTAAGGCTTGAAACTTGTTCTGGTGACTTTCTTACTGTATTAGCAGCAATGAAATGTTTTACCTTCTTATGACAAATGTACTCTTTGTAAGTCCCTTTGGATAAAAGTGTCTGCTAAATTCCCTAAATGTAAATGTAAATAATGAATTCACTGAACGTTGCTTTGAATGAATGCGTCTGCTGAACCATAGTAAATTTCAGAGAGGGGAAAAGTGTGTAAATAAAAGAACATCTGAAGAGGGGAAAGGTTCAACAGATGACAATACTAGATTTAGGCATTGGTTATTGGGTTCAACATGGAGTCACACAGCTTTCACTGTAAAAAAACATTGCCTTCTGATATCCCTAAAGGCCTATAAGTCAGCCCTGTCTACACAGCTAAACTCTCATGCTATTGGTTGTTCCCAGATAGAAGAGTCTCCTCTGTGCCTATTGAAGCATCGCTTTGACTCCTTGTTTCAAACCAAGTAAACATATTGGATGGACTGCACCTTCATGAAACATCACTGATCACATACGTCCAAACAGACAATAGACAGGAGTGGGGTCTCGAAGCAGCTCAGTTTATTATTCACGTCATGATTAGAAATGATTCTGATGTTGTTGAACGATTTAACCTAAACAATAGCAATGTATTTTTAGAAAAAATGACATTTTGTAGAAGACAAAAAAGTAGTAGGAATTAGGATCTAGAAAATTCCACGCGAGGAATTACTTGTGCATAGGAGTGCCCGTGATCATTGAGTTGAATTAAATTGAGTCTACCTGAGCTGGAAAGCAATTAGCGGAGTCAAACTTAATAACTGGAAATCTAGGCTCACTGTTACATGTATGTCTATGAGTTTATTTGCTTTTTTTTTAAATCGCAAATATCTCACAAAGTATAAAGTTTACAAAAAATAAAAATATAAAGCACAGCCATACATACGGAAGTAGACCTTTGTAATACAGTCAAGGTTCAGTCGTTTAGCTTCCATTAATTTAACGTTTCGGTGTGAATAATAATAATAATAATAATAATAATAATAATAACTAGCTATCCTACTAACACTCGTTGAGTAGGATTAGCACTAGAATGCTAGTTCTAGTTGTTAGTAGCTGCTAGCAGCTAGCGCTAGTTCTAGAAATGGATTTGACTAGCAGCTAGACAGTTTGCGTTCTCATATCGAGACTTAACGTAACATTTGATGACAAAATGAATGAATGACCCAAAAACAGCTATCCTACTAACACTCGTTGAGTAGGATTAGCACTAGAATGCTAGTTCTAGTTGGTAGTAGCTGCTAGCAGCTAGCGCTAGTTCTAGAAATGGATTTGACTAGCAGCTAGACAGTTTGCGTTCTCATATCGAGACTTAATGTAACATTTAATGACAAAATGAATGACCTTAATTCAGAATGTAATTTCAGAAATATATCTCAAAGGCGAGTCTTACAAGCGAATCAAACGTTCAATCGCTATGAGCACGAAGTTGAGCCGATGATAAGGTTCACACAGCTGCGTGTTTAAATGTATCCAGCTGCAAAGGTCGCCTCATTAGTAGTGCTAGAGCTGAGCGCTCTAACATGAGTTTTAATGGAGTATATTTTTACTTTTCAAACCGTTTGTATCTCAAAAAGTGTGAAGTTTACAAATATGAAAATATAGTAGCACACCTAGGCTCAACAAGACCTTTGTCATGACGTTTGAATTGTATCATATGATCCAGTATGAAGAGCTGAATTAATTTCACGTTTTGGTGGGAGGAATAAGAAATTGTGCATTTCTATTGTGCATTTCTATGCACAGTAATTAGGAAGGATCTACTGTATATGGCAAGATAATGGCAGATAAGTAATATTTCTAAGGCTAGTGAGCTCTATCACTCCCCTCTCTACCCCTCCCCTGTCTGGATAGAGAAGACGCCTCTGGCTATCTGGCAGCCATAACACAAGTCCAGCCACTGGTATTCAGTGTGTGTGACCACTACTTCACATGGCTTAGTGCGCAGGAAATAAGACCATCAAGATAGCTGTAGATCTGTTAGCGGGTCATGTCATGTTTATCATGTTGTTACATACACATTGACTCTACTCACATTTAAATTCAATAAGAAAACAATACATCTGGGGTTGACTTTTTAGAAATGTGTGATGACCCACGTCTTTGGACATTTGGACAAGTATCATTGCCTTAAGGCCTTAAAGTCTTCACAACTTGGATTTAAAATGTTTCCGAAAAAAGATCTGTAGGAAAAACATTCATCTGGTCGTGGCGTCAAAAGGGCAAGATGGCTGACCAGCACTCGCAACAACAACAACAACAACAATAACAACAACAACAACAACAACCACGACAGCATCACAAGAGTACTACAGAGCCTAGGGGCCGGTGGGCTACATGGCTCAGATTACTCTTACAATGCACAGAGAATGTCTGGGCTGCACCGAGGGAAGGCCTGGGTCTGTCCTCCTCACAGGCTGATGGCTGTCTGGGCTGCACCGAGGGAAGGCCTGGGTCTGTCCTCCTCACAGGCTGATGGCTGTCTGGGCTGCACCGAGGGAAGGCCTGGGTCTGTCCTCCTCACAGGCTGATGGCTGTCTGGGCTGCACCGAGGGAAGGCCTGGGTCTGTCCTCCTCACAGGCTGATGGCTGTCTGGGCTGCACCGAGGGAAGGCCTGGGTCTGTCCTCCTCACAGGCTGATGGCTGTCTGGGCTGCACCGAGGGAAGGCCTGGGTCTGTCCTCCTCACAGGCTGATGGCTGTCTGCTCCATCAACGCCCGGTTATATCTATTGTGTTTTGATGTTAGACAGGGAAACAAATTCTAAACAAAAATCTTCATCAATCCATCAATCTTTCAGAAAGGGGATTTTAATACTTGTATTCCTACAGTGTCTACACAGAGTTGATTTGCAACATTTACAGATGCTTTGTTTTTACAGTTTGCTAGTGCTGGCCAAGTTTGCATTTGCTAATCTTTGCTGTTAATCGCCAATTACACGCTGACAGATCTGCCACAGATCTGCCACCCAGATTCAGCCCGTCCTCCATCAGCCTGTAGATCATGAATCAAAACTCAAGATTTGTGAGACTTAAGACCAACGGAGTGGGTGATACTCTACTAACTCATACTAACTCTTTCTTCCCTCTCTTCATAAACAACTCATCGGTCTTCTGTCTTTGTCTCACAGTGTTCCGACGTTCCATGGCCTGCAGGAGGACATTCTGAGCAAGCTAGCCGACGTGCTGGAGGAGGTAAACATCAGCCCTCTCTCCTTGTTCTTCTCCTCATTGTGCCCCTCTGTTCTTCATGGTACCGGGTTCAAAGGACCGACAGCAGTCGTCTGCGGAGGTTAACAGAGAGGATGTTGCATGACAACACGTGGGGAGGCTCAGAGCTCACTTCTCCCTGTGAGCTCTGAGCGCTCTAACCAGGAGAGGAGGTAATGCTCTCAGCAGGAGAGGAGGTAATGCTCTCAGCAGGAGAGGAGGTAATGCTCTCAGCAGGAGAGGAGGTAATGCTCTCAGCAGGAGAGGAGGTAATGCTCTCAGCAGGAGAGGAGGTAATGCTCTAACCAGGAGAGGAGGTAATGCTCTCAGCAGGAGAGGAGGTAATGATCTCAGCAGGAGAGGAGGTAATGCTCTCAGCAGGAGAGGAGGTAATGCTCTCAGCAGGAGAGGAGGTAATGCTCTAACCAGGAGAGGAGGTAATGCTCTCAGCAGGAGAGGAGGTAATGCGGTAATGTGTGGTGATTAAGCATGTGCATTTTTTAATAACATTGAAAGACGATGTTTGTTTTCTGATGTTGTTGTATCCTTGACGTGTAACATGTAATGGAACTGCTAAAGCTATGAACGGTTTGACATCATTTGGGAATATTCGCTGTGCCAGAAACTGTTCACGTGGGAATTAACAGGAAATTGTAAAGCAGCAATCTTTTTCCAGACCGCCTTCTACATGTTATTTCATTTGAATAAAATGTGTGCATTATGGTGTATGGATGTTGTTCTCCATCTGCGTCACTGTGTGTCCGTCCATCCTGAGAGCATTACGGTCCAGTAAAGGCTGAGACCTTCAGTGAGGCCTCCTCCTGCAAGGGAGAGGGAGTCCTCAAGCCCCACTGACCAAGGAAAACCAAGAGTGAGAATCAGGATGTGCCTAATGTATCTCCTCTCCCCCTCTCCTCCTCCCATTCTGCCTCCCCCCTCTGCTCTCATCTCATGTTATTTCCGTACCTTCTCTGCTCTCTCTGCTTCTCTTCCATATTGCCTCCCGTCTCTCCTCCCCTCCCCTCTCCTCTCCTCTCCTTTCCTCTACTCTCGTCTCCTCTCCACCTCCCTTCACCTCACCTCACCTTCCCTCCCCTCACCTCTCCTCTCCTCTCCTTACCTCTACCTTTGTCCTCCTCCCCAATCCTCTCTCCCACCTCTCTGCTGCTCTTGCTCTGCTCCCCTCCTCTATGTCCTTCTCCCCCTCCCTTCTCTCCTCTCCATTTCTCTCCTCTCCCTTCTCCCTCTCCTTTCTCCCTCTCCCTTCTCTCCTCTCCCTTTCTCTCCACACTTTTGCTATGTTCTGCTCCCCCCCCCTCCTCCTCCCCTGACAGACACACTATGAAGATGGAGAGTACATCATCAGGCAAGGGGCGCGGGGAGACACCTTCTTCATCATCAGCAAGGGGAAGGTGAGTCCCTTTCTCTTTCTCTCTCTCTCTCTCTCTCTCTCTGTCTCTCTCGCCACCTGCTTCCATAGTTACCGCCTCCCCCATAGTTACCACCTCCCCCCTCCATCAGTAATACAGCCACCGGGACAGAGGCCACAACACATCTGTACCAGATGTGGGCGATGTTTTCATTCTGTGTTTTAACCGGAGAGGAGATGTAATGCACACCGCTGCGGTAAAGGGGCCCTGTCCTCATCACCAACACCATCATCATCGTCATCTTGGTCATTTCATCATCATCATCATCATCATCATCATCATCATCATCATCATCAACATCATCACGTGTCAGTGAATTGAAAATGAATCCAATCCAGGAAGTGAATGGAACATCCTGTGTCTCATTTATGTTCTGTCATCCACACCACGCCTCACTGCCAACATGTCCCAGGGGGCCACTCTGGCGCCGCGGCCAGCCCGCGGGGAACGTGCCCTTGAGCCTCGGAGCAAATTGCGCTCGACCAACGATAAACCAACACAGGCTGGAGCTCTGGTCACCAGGACATGTGATGACGCGTCCAGGAGTGATGACCTGGCTCTCCCTCATGGCCGTCCAGCTGGAAGTCAGAAGCCCACCATCTTACGCTTCACGGCGTGGTTGTGAAAAAGTCTGCAACGTCAATTCAGTTTTCCTGTGGAAAAAATCACCGAAAAGGTGGACCTTTGTCTTGTCGACCCCCCTTGCCGCTTCACGTTGTGGGCGTGGCGGGCGTGGCGGGAACATGGTGACCGCCATCTGCATCGTCGGTTACTGAGTGCTTTTATGGTCAAATCCCAAATGGTACGGCCGCTGCTGCTCCCGTAGTCCCCTCCCTGGGTCTCTCTGGTGGTCCGGACCCCCGGCCAGCTCTGGACAGCTTTCTTACTAACATCTTGACCACTCATTTTCCACACTGCTGCTCAGACTTTGTTTTCTCCTTCAGCTAATACATCTCATCCATTTATTGCTGTCTATTTCTACACAGACACACACACACACACACACACATGTACACACACCCACATGCACATGCACACGCACACTCACACTCACACTCACGCACACACACACACTCACACACACACACACACACACACATACACACACACACACACAATTTTTTGACTTGATTTTATTAGTTTTTTTTTACATACATGATACATGATACAGAGGCAGTAATGAAATGTCCATGCATGTGAACTGGTCCCCAAAGAAGCTACCTAAAGCTGATGCTAGGGGGCCATTACAGACACAAAGAGGGGGTGTGACCTACATATAATTCCTTACATACATCTCATTCATACTACAAGGAGTGTAAGGAGCGCTTTGTAATGCGGCAGCGGTCCGCGCCATGATAATTACTGCTGTTGCTCTCGTTGTTACTATTATCGGGAAAGGGCTTACAAAACTGTATTTATGTTTGGTGTAGATTGACGTGTGCGTTTTATGAATCAGGAACACGGCACATGGTTTTCACGGGAAAGTGGGCTATCGGCAAACTGGCTCCCTGTTCGGCTAGCGGCTAGCGAGGCTAGGTGGCGTCCGTCCTTGGTTGGCATGGCGTTCAGGTATTCCTCCGCACAACTCCACAAACTCAATTCTGCAGTCTCTCCTGGACTTAACATCCCCATCATAAATTAACTCAGAATTTTGCGTCGCCCCCGTTATGCCCACCGGAGTACACTCATAAACTTTGTTTACCACCAGCAGCCTGACCAGTGCATTCCTTCCATCTGGACGCCCGTCGCACAACTGACACGTCATCAGAGCACTGCCACCAAGAGGCTATTTCATAGAAAACGTGGAGTGGATTATAGCCTACTCCGGCCCCTACAGAGACACTCCGCTACCACCAACCCAGCTCCCCCTGCTAAAACTTTTAAATGCACAATCCCTCAGTAACAAGGCATCTTTTATTCATGACCATATTATCAACGAGGAGATACACTGTATGTGCCTAGTTGAAACCTGGCAACAACCAGATGTTTACACTGGTCTTAATGAAGCATGTCCCCCTGGCTACACCTACCTCAGCAAGGCCCGCACCACTGGCCGCGGTGGTGGCCTTGCCGTTGTGCACCGGGTAGACTTTCAGTTGTCCCCTCTGCCTCTGCCGGTCCACTCCTCATTTGAATGTCTTGCATTCAAATGCAAACCACCACTTTCCACTACAATCCTCCTGATCTACCGGCCCCCCAAACCAAACCCGGCCTTCATCCCCGAGATACATGACCTCCTCACCACACTCTACACAACCCCAGGGAATATCATCATACTCGGTGATTTTAATATCCATGTTAACAACCCCTCTTCCTACTCTGTAGCTGAATTCACTAATCTTCTGGACAGTCTCAACCTCACCCAACACGTCAGTGTCCCAACACACTCCAGAGGCCACACTCTTGATCTGTTGATCACCAACTCCACCTCCATCAGCAATCTCTCAGTGCACGATCTGGGCGTGTCTGACCATAAGGCCATTTCAATGGAACTACCCACCCTGTCCCCCCTCAGTAAGCCCAGCAGACAAATCAGATTCAGGAACCTTAAAAACATCAACCCTGTCACCCTGACTGCTGACCTCCGCCATCTCTCCACTGCCAACCCCCCTTCAGTCACTGAATCTGTGGATCTCTACAATTCATCACTCAGCACCCTCCTGGACCGCCATGCCCCAGTGAAGCCCAGAACCGTCACATTCACATGCTCTGCCCCCTGGTACACCAGTGAGCTGCGGCTACAGAAGAGAACAGGGCGTGTCCTTGAACGCCGCTCCATCCTCCCCTCACTCGTGAACAAGACCCCGAGATACTTGAACTCCTCCACTTGAGGCAGAATCTCCTCCCCGACCCGGAGAGTGCATTCCACCCTTTTCCGGCCGAGAACCATGGCCTCGGATTTGGAGGTGCTGATCCTCATCCCAGCCGCTTCACATTCGGCTGCGAACCGCTCCAGTGAGAACTGAAGGTCACGGCCCGATGAAGCCAACAGGACAAGATCATCTGCGAAAAGCAGTGACGCAATCCTGAGGCCACCGAACCGTAACCCCTCAACGCCCTGGCTGCGCCTAGAAATTCTGTCCATAAAAGTTGTGAACAGAATCGGTGACAAAGGGCAGCCCTGGCGGAGGCCAACTCTCACCGGAAACAGGCTCGACTTACTGCCGGCAATGCGGACCAAGCTCTGGCACCGGGAGTACAGGGACCCGATGGCCCGTAACAGCGGGCCCGGTACCCCATACTCCCAGAGCACCCCCCACAGGGCTCCCCGAGGGACACGGTCGAACGCCTTCTCCAAGTCCACAAAGCACATGTAGACTGGTTGGGCGAACTCCCATGCACCCTCGAGTACCGCGCCAAGGGTATAGAGCTGGTCCACAGTTCCACGGCCGGAACGAAAACCACATTGCTCCTCCTGAATCCGAGGTTCGACTATCCTACGGACCCTCCTCTCCAGGACCCCCGAATAGACCTTACCGGGGAGGCTGAGGAGTGTGATCCCCCTGTAGTTGGAGCACACCCTCCGGTCCCCCTTTTTGAAGAGGGGAACCACAACCCCGGTCTGCCAATCCAGAGGCACTGCCCCCGATGTCCACGCGATGCTGCAGAGATGTGTCAACCAAGACAGCCCCACAGCATCCAGGGCCTTTAGGAACTCGGGGTGGACCTCGTCCACCCCCGGGGCCTTGCCACCGAGGAGCTTTTTAACCACCTCGGCGATCTCAGCCCCGGAGATAGGAGAGTCCCCCCCCGAGTCCCCAGACCCTGCTTCCTCAGTGGAAGGCGTGTTGGTGGGATTGAGGAGGTCTTCGAAGTATTCCCCCCACCGATTCACAACGTCCCGAGTCGAGGTCAGCAGCGCCCCGTCTCTCCCATACACGGTGTTGACAGAGCACTGCTTCCCCCTCCTGAGACGCCGGATGGTGGTCCAGAACCTCCTCGAAGCCATTCGGAAGTCCTTCTCCATGGCCTCACCAAACTCCTCCCACACCCAAGTTTTTGCCTCCGCAACCGCCGATGCCGCGCCCCGCTTGGCCCGCCGGTACCCATCAGCTGCCTCAGGAGTCCCATGGGCCAAAAAGGCCCGGTAGGACTCCTTCTTCAGCTTGACGGCATCCCTTACCGCTGGGGTCCACCAGCGGTTTCGGGGGTTGCCGCCGCGACAGGCACCGACGACCTTACGGCCACAGCTCCGGTCGGCTGCTTCAACAATGGAGGCACGGAACAAGGTCCACTCGGACTCTATGTCCCCCGCCTCCCCCGGGACATGGTTGAAGCTCTCCCGGAGGTGGGAGTTGAAGCTCGTTCTGACAGGAGATTCAGCCAGACGTTCCCAGCAGACCCTCACAGAACGTTTGGGTCTGCCAGGTCTGACCGGCATCTTCCCCCGCCATCGGAGCCAACTCGCCACCAGGTGGTGATCAGTTGACAGCTCCGCCCCTCTCTTCACCCGAGTGTCCAAGACATGCGGCCGCAAGTCCGATGATACAACTACAAAGTCGATCATCGAACTGCGGCCTAGGGTGTCCTGGTGCCAAGTGCACATGTGGAAACCCTTATGCTTGAACATGGTGTTCGTTATGGACAATCCATGACGAGCACAGAAGTCCAACAACAAAACACCACTCGGGTTCAGATCAGGGGGGCCGTTCCTCCCAATCACGCCCCTCCAGGTCTCAATGTCATTGCCCACATGGGCGTTGAAGTCCCCCAGCAGAACAAGGGAGTCCCCAGACAGGGCGCTTTCTAACACCCCCTCCAAGGACTCCAGAAAGGGTGGGTACTCCGAACTGCCGTTCGGTGCATAAGCACAAACGACAGTCAGGACCCGTCCCCCCACCTGAAGGCGGAGGGAGGCTACCCTCTCGTCCACCGGGGTGAACCCCAACGTACAGGCGCCGAGCCGGGGGGAAATAAGCATTCCCACCCCCGCTCGGCGCCTCTCCCCAGGGGCAACTCCAGAGTGGAAAAGAGTCCAACCCCTCTCAAGGACGCTGGTTCCGGAGCCCAAACTGTGTGTCGAGGTGAGCCCGACTATGTCCAGCCGGTACCTCTCAGCCTCGCACACCAGCTCCGGCTCCTTCCCCGCCAGAGAGGTGACGTTCCACGTCCCCAGAGCTAGCTTCTGCAGCTGAGGGTCGGACCGCCCAGGTCCCCGCCTCCTGCTGCCGCCCAGCTCACATCGCACCCGACCCCTTTGGCCCCTCCCACGGGTGGTGAACCCATGGGAAGAGGGTCCCGCGTCGTTCCTTCGGGCTGTGCCCGACCGGGCCCCGCGGGCGTAGACCCGGCCACCAGGCGCTCGCCAACGGGCCCTTCCCCCAGGCCTAGCTCCAGGGGGGGGGGCCCCGGTGACCCGCATCCGGGCAAGGGAAACTCCGTGCCAAAGTTATTTTTCATCATTGGGGTCTTTGAGCCACTCTTCGTCTGGACCCTCGCCTAGGACCTGTTTGCCTTGGGTGACCCTACCAGGGGCATGAAGCCCCCGACAATATAGCCCCCAGGGTCATTGGGACACGCAAACCCCTCCACCACGTTAAGGTGGCAGCTCATGGAGGGGGACCATACATCATCTCCTCAAACCTCAGACCCTTCTACACTCAGATAACATGCAGGAGCGGTGCAACAGCTTCCTCTCCTTCTTTAAAACCAAAGTAGAAAACATCTGCTCCCTTCTCTCCAGCCCCCCCGCCCCGCCTGCCTCCCCGCCCCCCCTTTTTTCCAGCTCCCCTGCTCTTGCTGCTCCCCCGCCCCCTCTTCTCCCCAGCCCCTCTGCCCCCCCCCAGTCACATCTACTCAGCTCCTCTGCTGTTTCACAGACATCACTCGGCACGAGACTGAAAACATCCTAAGGAAGATGAAGCCCTCCACCTGTGACCTGGGTCCCAGTCACCTGGGACCCATTTCCCTCAGCCCTGATAAAAAGTCATTCCTCTGCAATAAGTCCCATGATCACCAAAATTATCAATCAGTCCCTCCGGTCCGGCCATGTCCCCACGTCTCTGAAAACTGCTGTCATCAAGCCACTACTCAAAAAGCCCAGCCTTGACCCCAAAGCACCTGCCAACTACCGCCCCATCTCCAACCTCCCTTTCCTGTCAAAGGTTTTGGAAAAGGTAGTTTCTGCCCAACTCAACGACCACCTCATGACAAACAGTCTTTTTGAGAAGTTCCAGTCTGGTTTCCGCTCTGGCCACAGTACAGAAACTGCCCTGGTCAGGGTCACCAATGACCTGCTGATGACGGCTGATGCTGGCTCTCCATCACTTCTCATCCTTCTCGACCTCACCGCAGCATTTGACACCGTGGACCACCACATCCTTCTACACCACCTCCACTCCTCCATTGGACTCTATGACACTACTCTGGCCTGGTTCACATCATATCTCACGGGACAGAACAGAGTATGTATCCCTGGGTGGGGCCAAATCGGACACACACTCTTTCACATGTGGTGTCCCTCAAGGATCAGTCCTTGGCCCCACCCTCTTCACGCTGTACATGCTACCCCCTGGTCGCGTCATCAGCCGGCATGGAATATCTTTCCACTGCTACGCTGATGACACCCAACTCTATATCAAAACAAATCCAACCCCCTCTGCAGCCCTTTCCACACTTTCCACCTGCCTAGGGGATATAAAGGCGTGGATGACGGCTAACTTCCTGCAACTCAACAGCTCAAAAACGGAAGCCATTCTTGTTGGCACTCTACACCAGACCCCATCCTCCACTATCACCAGCATCACCTTCTCCGGCCACGACATCCACCTCTCATCCTCAGTCACAAACCTCGGTGTCAGAATGGACCCTCACCTCACTTTTGAGGCCCACATTAAACATCTTTGCAAAACCTCCTTCTTCCACCTCAGGAACATTGCAAAACTCCGCCCCATACTCACTCTCCCCGATGCCGAAAAACTTGTCCACGCCTTTGTCTCCTCCAGGCTGGACTACTGCAACGCACTCCTCATCGGGATCCCCAGCAAGAACATCCAGAACATCCAGTGCTGCCAGAATCCTGTTGGGGGTGCGGAAGTACCACCACATCACACCCATCCTCAAATCCCTCCACTGGCTTCCTGTCCAGTACAGAATTGAATTCAAAGTTTCCCTTCTGTCCCACCAGTGCCTCCATGGCACTGCCCCCCTATAACTCAAACAACTCATCACCCCTCATTCAAACTCACGCCATCTCCGCTCTGGACAAGCCAACCTCCTCCACACTCCGAGGACAAGGCTTCGAACCATGGGCGACCGCGCCTTCTGTTCAGCTGCACCCAGTCTGTGGAATGCACTCCCTGACCATCTAAGGGCTCCACAGACTGTGGACTCTTTAAAAAAAAAGGCTGTAAAACACATCTTTTTAGAAAAGCCTATGGATAAAACTGCTATTTTAATGTTTAAAGTCTTTAATGTTGTTTTTATCCTTTTTTTTGTGCATTGTTGCACTTTGAGGTCATTGAATTGATGTAAAGTGTGTTATAAATAATATGTATTATTATTATTATTTTTATTATTAGATCCCAGATAATTTATCAAATCAAGTGCTCAACAGTATTTTCTTAAGGTTTGAGGATGGGAGATGACATTACACATTCAAGGTGAAAAATAAATAAAATAAATAGATACATAAATAAAAAATAAAAAATAAGTAAGTTACAATATAGCCTACATATATATATATATGTATATATATATATATATATATATATATATATATATATATATATAAATATATATTGTCACAACCTGGCTCAAAACAGCAGTAACAACAAAAGGGAAGCCACACATAGTCCACGGATAATAACATTAATTTAATCTAGCAAACAGGTACAATTTGGGTATATCAGTGTGCATGCTGTGTTGCTGCGTGATTGAATGAGGCTGTGTGAAGGAGAAACACCTGATACAAACCAACCAGCAATCAGGTGGCCAGCCAAGTGAGAGACCGAGGCATGAGCTGAGGCCTGCTTTATGGCCTCTCACTGCAGCTTCCTCAGGTCTGCTGCATCTATGATGAGGTTGCAGCTCCACCTCCCAGGCTCCTACAACACAGGGCATGACCTCCTCCCAACACAATAGACAACCCTAGAGGCCATCATATGATGTGATGTATATATACATATATATATACATCACCATGATATATATGAGCTTAGCAACTTTTTCCTAAGGTTGTGTTTGAAGGTGAATATAGAGCATGGGGTTTTCAAACTTCCATCAAGCTTGTTCCAGATCTGCGGCCCCTGGCACATCACACTCGTGCCAGTGCGTTTTAATCTCAAGATTAAAGTAAACTTTATTGTCAGTTTTCATGAATGTACAGGACATACACAAAAACCGAAATGCCGTTTCCCTCAATCCCCGGTGCTAGACAGCATGCAAATATAAACATAAATATATAAAAATATAAGTATCAAAAAATCTAAATAAAAATACAAAGGTGGTCACGAGTATGTGCAATTGTAAACAGTAAACAGTAAGAGGTGCAGTATGGGGGTAATAGCAGTAATAGTAATAAATAAACAGTATGGACATAAGCGGTGTATAAACATAATAAAGTATCGTATACTATAAGTGTAAACAGAGCAGAAAAGTGTAAAGTATGAATAGTGTATAAACAGTTGTAACAGTGTGTAACAAATGTATAAAAAGTATAAACAGAACTATGAACAGTTATTTAACAGATTTATATACAGTATGAACAGTGCTAAAGTGTAAAATGTAGGGTTAGTGGCTGTGCATGGTGGTGGGGGGTGGTGGGGCTGTGCATGGTGGTGGGGGTGGTGGGGCTGTGCATGGTGGTGGGGGGGTGGTGGGGCTGTGCATGGTGGTAGGGGTGGTGGGGCTGTGCATGGTGGTGGGGGTGGTGGGGCTGTGCATGGTGGTAGGGGTGGTGGGGCTTTGCATGGTGGTGGGGGGTGGTGGGGCTGTGCATGGTGGTAGGGGTGGTGGGGCTGTGCATGGTGGTGGGGGTGGTGGGGCTGTGCATGGTGGTGGGGGTGGTGGGGCTGTGCATGGTGGTGGGGGTGGTGGGGTGGTGCATGGTGGAGGGGGGTGGTGGGGCTGTGCATGGTGGTGGGGGTGGTGGGGCTGTGCATGGTGGTGGGGGGTGGTGGGGCTGTGCATGGTGGTGGGGGGGTGGTGGGGCTGTGCATGGTGGTGGGGGGTGGTGGGGCTGTGCATGGTGGTAGGGGGTGGTGGGGCTGTGGATGGTGGTGGGGGGTGGTGGGGCTGTGCATGGTGGTGGGGGTGGTGGGGCTGTGCATGGTGGTGGGGGTGGTGGGGCTGTGCATGGTGGTGGGGGGTGGTGGGGCTGTGCATGGTTGTGGGGTGGTGGGGTGGTGCATGGTGGTGGGCAGGTGTGTGGTGGTGGTGGATGGGTGGGGGTTAAGGTCCAGGGGGAGAGAGGTTGTGTGCAGGTGTCCGGGGTTGAATGAGTGTGTGTGTGTGTGGGGGGGGGGGGGCTGGGTTCAGCATCCAGCACAATCATGCTGTGTTCAGCATGATTGTGCTGGATGCGTTCCTGCCGACCCTGACTGCCTGCGGTCCTCCGGTCAGGAAGTCCAACAACCAGTTACACAGTGAGGTCTGCAGTCCTAGACAGTCCAGCTTCCTGATCAGCTGCTGAGGGATGGTCGTGTTGAAGGCTGAACTTAAGTCAAGGAACAGCATCCTCACATACGAGTCCTTGGTCTCCAGGAGGGTGAGGGCTGAGTGGAGGATGGTGGAGATTGCATCATCGGTCGACCTGTTGGCCCGATATGCAAACTGGTATGGGTCCAGTGAAGGGGGGAGGATGGATCTGATGTGCTGCATGTCCTGAAGTCCGGATGGCGGCGCGTGATGATGTGTGTGTTTCTGGTGTGGTGGGTGTGCCGGGGATAGCAGACTGTGACAAGCTCACATAGTCTACTATTCAATCCAGAGACCACCTGATAGATAGTACAAGCATTGTGAAAGATTTAATTCGGTGAGTCTCAGAAGACCATCACTAGGAAATAGGACGGGTTGGGAGATTGAAAGCAGACCATGATATGGAGCAGATTTTTGTTGTTGTTGAAGAAGTTCCTGTTTTTTTAGATGACTGGGGTAAGTGTTACACCGTATGACTCCACAGTAGTTTAAGTTCAAATAGGCTCTCATAGAGAATA
Organism: Urophycis tenuis; assembly: GCA_036785325.1. Lineage (NCBI taxonomy): Eukaryota > Metazoa > Chordata > Actinopteri > Gadiformes > Phycidae > Urophycis > Urophycis tenuis. The sequence continues at coordinate 17,029,547 of JAXIVH010000004.1, read as the reverse complement.
AGGAGTGTGGTGTGAGGAAGAAGGGCCTCAACTTAATGAACGGACTAACGTATTTTGACAGTTGTTTCACAGAGTAGTTTATATGGTATTTGAAGTTTGGTTGGTTTCATTGTTTCATCTTTATTCATCCTCTTATGTTTTCCTCTACCTTGATATGCTTTTGTTCAACGCTGGACCGAATTGAAGTGAAGTGAGGTGAACAATGAGGTGAACAATGAGGTGAACAATGAGGTGAACAATGAGGTGAACACGGTGAAATGAGGTGAACACGGTGAACACGGTGAAATGAGTTGAACAATGAGGTGAACACGGTGAAATGAGTTGAACAATGAGGTGAACACGGTGCCTTGATATTCACGTGGTGGGCTGTCGACCCGGCTGTGAGGTTAGGAAGGTCAACACTGGAGGAATCAATTACTATTATTATTTAAATGACCCCCTGTCCACCGCCGCCACCTGTTTACTGAGACACAAAGCACCTGCAACTGTCTCACCTGTAACTGTCCCACCTCTCACTGTCCCACCTGTAACTGTCCCAACTCTCACTGTCTCACCTCTCACTGTCCCAACTCTCACTGTCCCACCTGTAACTGTCTCACCTCTCACTGTCCCACCTGTAACTGTCTCACCTCTCACTGTCCCACCTGTAACTGTCTCACCTCGTCCCCCCAGGTGAACGTGACCCGGGAGGACCAGCCCAACGGGGAGCCTGTCTACCTGCGCACCCAGGGGAAGGGAGACTGGTTCGGGGAGAAAGCCTTGCAGGGGTAAGAGTCTGTCTTGTATCTTTCTGTCTTTCCATGTTTTTTTTAAATCTTTTTTATCCTTCTGTCTGTCTCTGTCTGCCTATTTTACATTCTGCCTCTGTCACTCTGTTCGAATGTGTCTCTCTTTCTGTGTGTCTCTCTTTTTGTCTCATTCTCTTGGTATTTCTTGCAGTCTTTCCACCTCTTCCTATCTGTCTGCCTTTCTGTCTGTCTCTCTCTCTCTCATTCTGTCCATCTTCACCTCCATCGTGAGGCCTCTGATGGACCATTCCTCTTCCTCTTCGTCCTCCCCTGCTCTGTCTTCTATTACTCTTCCTCTTCGTCCTCCCCTGCTCTGTCTTCTATTACTCTTCCTCTTCGTCCTCCCCTGCTCTGTCTTCTATTACTCTTCCTCTTCAAGGCTCCTGCTTGTCTCTTCTACCTGACAGACAGTGAGGTGCAGAATGATAACAATTGAGAGTCATGGAGTTGTGAAAAGCAATGCTGTCCCCGACGCTGTACCTAACCCCAACCCTAACCCTAACCCTAACCCCAACCCTAACCCTAACCCCAACCCTAACCCTAACCCTAACCCCAACCCTAACCCTAACCCCAACCCTAACCCTAACCCTAACCCCAACCCTAACCCCAACCCTAACCCCAACCCTAACCCCAACCCTAACCAAGAACTCTATGTTCTCCTCGGGCTCCCAGAGGTGTTACTGCTGGTGTCTCTCTGTCTGCCAAGCCGTCGGCCTTTGTGTCACGCGTGGACCGGACAACGAACAACGAACAGAAGGATGTAGGCATGAAAACAAGTATCAAGCAACTGCCACGGAAATTACCGACAGCCCATCCTCGCAAAACATACAATGCTAACACGTGTCAGAAATGATTGTTTACTTTGAGCTGAAGGGAACCAAATTCTGGCCTGAAAATAAAACAAAATTTAGTGGATGGGATTTCCGGGGCAGATATGTTATTTTTACCTTGCATTGTTTGTCCTGCTGTGTGGTTCCACGCGTTATTAAGAGCAGACAGAGAACAGCAGAGGGAAAAGTGTTGTGTCTGAACAACTAGAAGAGGTAGTACAGGCAAGTCGGAAAGTTAAAGCCACAGACTCATCGCTGTGAATACTCATTTGCTGCTAGATGGACGCCATCTTGTGGCCACTGGGAGATAAACAGCAGCAATGCAATGCTGAGCTGAATCAGTAGAGAATGACAGTATGAAATGTAACTTCTTTAAAGTCATTTTCAGGAAATCCTATAAGTGGTGGTAGAGCAGACAGTAACCTATCTGAGGCCTAATCATATTAAAGGTTCTTAATGTAGCGTTAGATTAACTACACATTCATGTGGAACATCAAAGAAGCTTTGATGCTGAATTTGAATCCTTGTTTGTTACAAAGGGAGCCACCACTGAGGGAAGGAAACCTTTTTAAACCCACCACTACATTGTGACAGTGTCAATAATTGGATTTGGTGACTCTTGTTAGATGTATAAATAGAAGTTATCAGGCACTTCCAACCTGATTTGTTTTAATCAAACAAGTGTATTTTAAACAGCTCTTCATAAAACCATGTAGAACTTCTCATTCAGGGCCCTGGACTGATGGTCAAGCATGTTGCCTCTGGATCCAAATATAGCACCAGAAGGACTTGTTCACTGCAAGGCCTTTTGATCACAGCAGCTCCCTCTGCCGTCTCATTAGTAGTGAAGTGAAACTCAACAAGGCCTCCTGAGCGCGACTCTGTACTTCAAGACGCCGGGCCTTTGATGCGTGGCCGCCATGCGTGTATCAAAGTGTCTGTATGCAGCGCTGGGCTGTGGCCGCCATGCATGTATCAAAGTGTCTATGCAGCGCTGCGCTGTGGCCGCCATGCGTGTATCAAAGTGTCTGTGTGTGTGCGCTGGGCTGTGGCCGCCATGCGTGTATCAAAGTGTCTGCAGCGCTGGGCTGTGGCCGCCATGCGTGTATCAAAGTGTCTATGCAGCGCTGCGCTGTGGCCGCCATGCGTGTATCAAAGTGTCTGTATGCAGCGCTGGGCTGTGGCCGCCATGCGTGTATCAAAGTGTCTGTATGCAGCGCTGGGCTGTGGCCGCCATGCGTGTATCAAAGTGTCTGTATGCAGCGCTGGGCTGTGGCCGCCATGCGTGTATCAAAGTGTCTGTATGCAGCGCTGCGCTGTGGCCGCCATGCGTGTATCAAAGTGTATGCAGCGCTGGGCTGTGGCCGCCATGCGTGTATCAAAGTGTCTGTGTGTGTGCGCATGCACGTGTATGTGTGCAGCCTTGCGTGTGCGTCAGACGACAGTGTTAGCCCTGAGGAGCCCCCCCCCCCCCCCACACACAGAGTCGTGGAACACAGCAGATCATGTGACTCATCAAAGTGCTGCAGTATCAATGGAAGCAGCCCTGTATCAGTGGGGGGCTTCCACAGCTGGTGGATCAGGGGGAACAGGTGGTAAAACAGACGGGGCCGTCTGAGCCACAACTTGCTATGTTAGCGGCTGATTCACATGGCCATGAGTCATATCACCACCTTTTGTTATTCTACTTTATGGTATTCCAGGGAATGATGGATATTTGAGGTATATGTGTTTTCACATGTTCTGACGTGCATGACATGATGACATGTGTTGACATGTTATTTTGTCATCGTCATCCCTATGTAATATTACATATGCTATGTGATGATTTGTTATGTCATGTCAGCATTTATGCAGGTGACAAGTTTATGAAAGATGATATTTTTGCTATTGTTGCGGAGGATAGTGTGCAAACTTTGACATCAGCACAAACTGGATTGTCTTGAGTTGAGGCTAGTGAACACAACTTTTTGAATTAAAAGATTATGCGTACCACTGTTTTAAGAAGGGTACCCCTTATGTCTGTTGAACTGTAAACTACAGACTTCAAACAAGATTGCAAAGTGTCATTCAATCTCAGGCAAACATTGATGAAAATGCACCTCAGCGTGCATTACACAAACTAAAAATAACAGCAAGGTGTGGAAGGTGCATGGTCTGCTGAGCAGCAACCTTATCTAGTTCATCAAAACAATACTTCAACAGCGGCTATATTTAGTGAGTACATCGGAATTTAAATATCACATTGGCTCTCTATATCTGGTTAATGCTCTTAATTCCAAACCCAAATAAACAGCATGCAGGGAGACACAGCTCTGTACACCCACAGCCAGAGTTGCAATTGTATCCTGCTGGCTGTTGACAAGTAGCACTATGCAAGTTGGACGGCCACTGGCACACACTTTATCCCACACTGTCCAATAACAGATGTAGGCCATCTGATAGAAGTGTGCTAACCACACAGACTGTGCAATAGCCGGCCTCCATTCAAATCCTCCCTCCAGTGAAGACCAGCAAAACAACGGCAGGAATGTCATCTTAGAACAAGGGCAGAATGTCCCCCCCATCTGTTCCCTTTCACTGTTCCTTTATCCTCTTCCCTTGTCTCATTTTATCTCTCCTCTTCGTCTCCCGTCTCCTCTTCATCACCCCTCTTCTGTCACTGATTCTATTCTTCTTTAAACCTTGTTGTTCCCCCAGCAGCTGTGACCTTTTTCACTGTCACACACACTGTGTGAGAGAGAGAGAGAGAGAGAGAGAGGGAGAGGGGGAGAGAGAGAGAGTGTGTGTGTGGTGTTGTGTGTGTGATGTGTGTGTGTCTGGTGCAAGGATTTGTGTTTGTTTTGATGGGTCTATTTCTGTTTGTAAACTCTCCCTCTAATTTGTGTCCGTATATCTGCCAATATGTGTGTGTTGGTGCTAGAGCTGCAACGAATACTCGATTAATTCGAGTAATTCGAGTACAAAAAATCCTCGAATATTTTTTTTTGCCTCGAGTATTCGTTTAATCATCAATTTTGTTTAAGTAGTCACTTGCGTTCTGCCCGACGGTCCTGTTCTACACGGACTGTAAACAGTGACGCACGCAATGCTCGAGTCGCGTGCGTCACTGTTTACAGTTCGGACAGCGAACTTCATCGATGCTTCAACATCTTAACAGAAAGCATCCGTTTGTCAACAAGACCAGCTCATCCGAAGCCAGCACAAGGTAAATGCCCGTCTTCCACTCGAAAGTAGCTTAACATTAGCCGATTTAAAGCGATTGCTAACTGAGAAACACAGCAGCGCTGGTTTAAACGTAAGCTCTGCATTTGTTGTGATCTATAATAATGCAAGTCTCGATGACGGCTAGTCCAAATGTGAACGAAAGCGGCGCACGGGAATAGCATTTTAATAATAATTATTATTTAATAATAATAAAAAGCAGCGCACGAGAATAGCATTTTAATAATTGTAATAATTTAAACTGCCGTACATAAACACATATTAGGCTATTGCTTAAAGCAGATATGTAATCAGTTTGATTTAAAGTGACCTGGGCTAGTGTATGGCTATTTGCATTATGTTGATTTTTTTTTTCTTTCTGTTTGTCTTTCACAGTACATCATCTCAGCAGCGGATGGACAGCTTTGTGTGGCCATGTACCGCACTGCACTGTAGAACAAGCTGCAGTGCTGACTGAGAGCATTTTAAACATGTTAACTTTTGTTTTATTTATTATTTATTTATTTATTATTATATCATTTTTTATTTGAAATAATTGTTCCTGAAGAGGAAAGTGCAACATTAAGGCCAAATGGGCTTCACTTGTAGCTTACTTGTTGTATTCTTGTTATTTATTCTTCATTGAAATGTTCATGTGTTATTACTAAAATGGACAAAGCCCAAAACTTTATACGTTGTATTATTGTTAATTATACTTCATTCTTTACTAAAAAGAGTAATTATATTTTCAGAAATAAAAGCCAATAGTTCGGTTTTACCAGGCCTGTTGTTTCTGTCACACATTATGCAATAGTATTGTTGTTTAAAAATCCCCCCAAAAAGCATCCGATTACTCGATTAATCGCTGAAATATTCGGTAGAATACTCGACTTCCAAAAGAATCGCTAGCTGCTGCAGCCCTAGTTGGTGCTGCGGGCTGAATGTGTATGTGTTACTTTTGTGTGTGTCACCATGGTGAGGGTCCATGTGCGTGTATGTGTCTGCGTGCCTATGTGTATATTTTGTGCATGCGTGTGTGTGTGTGTGTGTGTATGTTTTTTGGATTTTTTGTTTGTTTTTGTGTGGGCACACGAGCATGTGTGTGTATCTGTGTGTGCCTCTCTGCGCATGTATGTGTATGCGTGGTGAGTGCTTGCGTGTGTGAGTGTGTGTGTGTGTCTGTCTGTGTGTCTGTGTGCGTCTCTGTGCATGTATGTGTGTGGGTGGTGCGTGTGTGTGTGAGTGTGTGTGTGTGGTGTGTGTGTGTGTGAGTGTGTGTGTGTGTGTCTGTGTGAATGTGTGTGTGTGTCTGTGTGCGTCTCTGTGCATGTACGTGTGTGTGTGCGTGTGTGCGTGTGTGTGTGTGTGTGAGTGTGATTGTGTGTGTGTGTGTGTGTGTGTGTGTGAGTGTGTGTGTGTGTGTGTGTGTGTGTGTGTGGAACAAGAGAGGGAGTTTAGATAGCACAAGGCGGTATTGTCACCTCGCTCCAAACGAGGTCCGCTGCCGAGCGTCTGGGTCGGGTCAGACAGACAGACAGACAGACAGACAGACGAGTCCTCTCTGCTCCTCTCTGCTCACTGCTCTTGAGACCAGCAGTCGTCCTTTTTCAACACGTCTACTTTGGGTTTGTTCCTCCTCCACATCACTTATTGGCGGGACTGAAGACTTCTCAAGGAATGAGCTTCTGGCCGGGAATGACCAGGGCACCGAGGGAAGCCATGTTTCAGCCATGACCCCAGGAGGAATCTTCTTCTGGGACTGTATGGACTATGAGCCTCATGAGATACCTTCATCTTAATCCTTTCTAGCTGCGGCTAACAGAGCAGGGAGAAACACTGACCCTGTCTACAGGGAGAAACACCGACCCTGTCTATTGGGAGCTGCAAGAGGATCCGTAGATCAGCCCGCCGTCGCCACACAGACCACCAACGTCTTCCCCGTCCGAGTAGACTCCGTAACAACAGTGATAGTAGACTGTGTGACAACAGTGATAGTAGACTCCGTAACAACAGTGATAATAGACTGTGTGACAACAGTGATAGTGGACTGTGACAACAGTGATAGTAGACTCCGTAACAACAGTGATAATAGACTGTGTGCCAACAGTGAAAGTAGACTCCGTAACAACAGTGATAGTAGACTGTGTGACAACAGCGATAGTAGACTGTGTGACAACAGCGATAGTAGACTGCGTGACAACAACGATAGTAGACTGCGTGACAACAGCGATAAGAGACTGTGTGACAACAGCAACAACAGACTGCGTGACAACAGCGATAAGAGACTGCGTGACAACAGCGATAAGAGACTGTGTGACAACAGCGATAGTAGACTGCGTGACTACAGCGATAGTAGACTGTGTGAGACCATCGATAAGAGACGGTGTGACAACAGCGATAAGACACTGCGAGAGAACAGCGATAGTAGACTGTGTGACAACAGTGATAGTAGACTGTGTGACAACAGCGATAGTAGACTGTGTGACAACAGCGATAAGAGACTGTGACAACAGTGATAGTAGACTGTGTGACAACAGTGATAATAGACTGTGTGACAACAGTGATAGTGGACTGTGTGACAACAGTGATAGTAGACTGTGTGACAACAGCGACAATAGACTGCGTGACAACAGCGACAATAGACTGTGTGACAACAGCGACAATAGACTGTGTGACAACAGTGATAGTAGACTGTGTGACAACAGCGATAGTAGACTGTGCGACAACAGTGATAATAGACTGTGTGACAACAGTGATAGTGGACTGTGACAACAGTGATAGTAGACTGCGTGACAACAGCGACAATAGACTGTGTGACAACAGTGATAGTAGACTGTGTGACAACAGCGATAATAGACTGTGTGACAAAAGCGATAGTGGACTGTTTGACAACAGTGATAGTAGACTGTGTGACAACAACGATAGTAGACTGTGACAAAAGCTATATAAGACTGCGTGACAACAGCGATAGTAGACTGTGTGACAACAGTGATAGTAGACTGTGTGACAACAGCGATAGTAGACTGTGACAACAGCGATAGTAGACTGTGTGACAACAACGATAGTAGACTGTGTGACAACAGTGATAGTAGACTGTGTGACAACAGCGATAGTAGACTGTGTGATAACAGCGATAGTAGACTGCGTGACAACAACGATAGTAGACTGCGTGACAACAGCGATAAGAGACTGTGTGACAACAGCGATAAGAGACTGCGTGACAACAGCGATAAGAGACTGTGTGACAACAGCGATAGTAGACTGCGTGACTACAGCGATAGTAGACTGTGTGAGACCAGCGATAAGAGACGGTGTGACAACAGCGATAAGACACTGCGAGAGAACAGCGATAGTAGACTGTGTGACAACAGTGATAGTAGACTGTGTGACAACAGCCATAGTAGACTGTGACAACAGCGATAAGAGACTGTGACAACAGTGATAGTAGACTGTGTGACAACAGCGATAATAGACTGTGTGACAACAGCGATAAGAGACTGGGTGACAACAGCGATAGTAGACTGTGTGACAACAGCGATAAGAGACTGTGTGACAACAGTGATAAGAGACCGCGGGAGAACAGCGATGGACGCCTGGATTTCGGACTCGGATGATTCATGCGGTTGGGACGACTCATCAGAAGAATCGGCACTTGATTCGGAGGCTGACGAGCCAGATGATCCAGATGATCCAGATGGGAAAGATGCGGCCCCCAGCAAAGAGTATGGCTGTTTTTCAGCACTCTTGGCACCGCGGGTCGCAAAAGAAAAAAAGTGATTCAGGAAAAAATACTTTAGTTTCATCAACCAAAAAAACAATTTGAGAAAAAAAAATCTTTTTCCAAAGAAAGTTTTTTTTTAATATAAAAAGATGTATTTGACACTGCCAAGCTTCGGTTCCCAACTTTTCCACTTTTTGTTTGTTGCAACTTTTTCACAAAGACATTTAAAATGCAACCGATTTGGTAGCACAGCTCATTGGGTTAGGATTGCCATTACTTGTTGCTGCTGCTTTGTGATTTTCCATTGACAGCGGTGTCTCTTCTCTCCAGGGAGGACATAAGGACAGCCAACGTCATTGCTGCTGAGACGGTCACCTGTCTGGTCATCGACAGAGAGTGAGTATCACGTTATAGGGCTGGTATATTGTGATGTCACATTTTAACCCCCACCACCATTTTGGATATAGGATTGGGTATTAGCATGGGAGCATAGGAATGTTAGTTATTATAATGGTGGTAATGTTTTGTTGGTCATTGTTTAGAAATTCATCGTGCAGTTCTTTTCATTATGGGGAGACATTGTTTTGTTTGAAAGTGCCACAGCGTTAAGACAATCCTTAATCATCCCGTGGTGCCAACGTATTAGCTTAAAGTGGCAATATCAAGCATCTTTATCGTCATTTTTTCCCAGAGATACAAACCGTGTACAACACTCATAATACTGCAAATACAGAAGCTTTCATCACAGATAGACAGTGAGTTAGCAAACATTAATTACATCAAACTATTTGAGACTCACAGCTAATAGCAAATTATTTGTGAATAATGTGCCTAAATGAACAATGTTCACAATATTCACATTCACTGTGGGGCAGCCGCGGCCTACTGGTTAGGGCTTCGGACTTGTAACCGGAAGGTTTCCGGTTCGAACCCCGACCAGTACGATTGGCTGATGTGCCCTTGAGCAAGGCACCTAACCCCTCACTGCTCCCCGAGCGCCGCTGTGGCAGCTCACTGCCTCGGGATTAGTGTGTATTTCACCTCACTGTGTGCTGAGTGTCTTCCACTAATTCACAATTTGGTTAAATGCAGAGACCAAATTTCCCTCACAGGATCAAAACAGGATCTTCTTCTTCTTCTAAATATTATATTATAAACAATTGTTGGTTCTACTACGATACAC
>JAXIVH010000004.1:16982321-17017321 GCA_036785325.1 Urophycis tenuis | reverse complement strand
ATGGGGTGTCTGACGATGGGAGCAGGTTTGAATAGACTGGGAGCTCTTAGTCAGAGCCCTGCGCATCAGCGGCAGAGGGCTGAGCGGCAGCTGTTCTCGGCAGACCCTTGTGCGACTGAGAAGCCCCTATTTCAGGGGCCGCACTGTACAGGTTACCGCACCTGTCGGGTCATTCCACTTCTGCGGTCGAAACAGAAGAAGAAACAAGTATTTTAATCTCAAACTGGCATCATGGAATATAAGAACCCTCTTGGACTCCTTTGGCAAGTCTGAACGACCTCATAGAAGGACAGCCTTGGTTGCGGCTGAGTTGAGCCGCTATAATATCGACATCACTGCCCTGAGTGAAACCAGGCTCCTTGATGAGGGGTCTCTAACAGAGGAGGGCATGGGCTACACTTTCTACTGGAAAGGCTATCCCCAAAGTGGACAACATCTGCACGGCGTGGGACTGGCCATTAAGAACACACTACTGCCAAAACTCACTGAAACACCTGTAGGCATCAGTGAGAGACTGATGACCCTCTGTATCCCCCTGGAGAAGAACCGCTATGCCACACTACTCAGTGTGTATGCTCCAACCCTACCATCCGACAGTGAGTCTAAGGACTCCTTTTACCAAGCACTGGATGAAGCTCTCCGCCAGATTCCAACGAATGATAAGATCCTCTTGCTTGGGGACTTCAACGCTCGAGTTGGGCAGGACAGTGAAATATTGAAGGGAGTTCTTGGCAGGCATGGGATTGGTCAGGCCAACTTAAATGGTATGAGGCTACTTACCCTCTGCTCTGAGCACAACCTGACCATAACTAACACCATCTTCCAGCAAAAGAACAAATATAAAACATCATGGATGCACCCACGTTCCAAACACTGGCACCTGATTGACTATATCATCGTGAGGCGTTGTGACATCAGAGACGTTCTCCTAACCCGGGCCATGAGAGGTGCAGAATGCTGGACAGACCACTGCATGATAATGACCAAGGTCCTCATGAAAGTGCGCCCCCCCATGCGAAAACGTGGATCCAATAGGAGGCGCTTAGACTGTGCCCGCCTGGAAGACACCACGACTAGGAATGAGTTTCATCGCTCCCTGGCTGAGAAACTAGGGGAGCTAGAACTCCTCCTGAGTGGTGAGAGTGCCACAGAACAACAGTTGACCTCTGTTACTGCAGCCCTGCAGGAAGCAGCAGCCCAAACTATTGGCTGTAAAAGCAAGAACCATCAAGACTGGTTTGATAACAACTCAGAGTCCATCCATAATCTGCTAAACAACATGCACAAAGCGCATCAGGAAACCCTAAATAACCCCTCATCCAGCACCGTCAGACAGCGATGGCAGAGAGCTCGACGGGAAGTGCAGAGAACTCTACGGACCATGCAGAACGAGTGGTGGACGGAGAAGGCACATGAAATTCAGTCATTTGCCGATAGAAATGATATGCACAACTTCTACAACTCAGTGAAATCTATCTACGGCCCAACAAGTCACTCCCCTGAAAACAGCAGATGGGCTTAAAGACCTGAAAGACCAGGATAGCATCCTGGTGAGGTGGGCTGAGCATTTTAACACCCTACTAAATAAGGATTATGATGCAGACTACACCATCGTGGAAGAACTGCCTGAATTTCCCCCTATGGATAACCTCAGCCAACCCCCAACCTTCCTGGAAGTTCTGTCAGAAGAATAACAAGTCTCCAGGCTCTGACAACATCCCTGCAGAACTGCTTAAACAGGGAGGGTACCTGTGCACAAGAACATTGCACCATTACATCACCAAGGTTTGGGCTGGTGAGAAGATCCCACAGCAATGGAGAGATGCCAGCATTGTCACCATATTGAAGAACAAGGGTGATAAGGCTGTCTGTGGTAACTATAGGGGCAAGGTCCTGGCCAAGGTGATGCTTCAAAGGCTAATAAATAACATCACCGAGTCATTGCTACCCGAGTCACAGTGCGGGTTTAGAAAGAACAGGAGCACACATGGTTTTCACAACTCGGCAACTCCAAGAAAAGTGCAGGGAGCAACATCAAGACCTGTTTATGGCTTTTGTCGACCTCTCCAAAGCCTTCGACACTATGCAGAGAGAGCTCTTGTGGGACGTCCTACTCCGGATTGGTTGTACCATCAAGTTCATCAACATCCCCCGCCAATTTCATGATGGAATGATTGCTAGGGTGTCAATAAGAGGTCAAGAGTCTAGCCCTTTTCCAGTGCGTACATGGGTAAGACAAGGGTGTGTACTGGCACCAGTGCTTTTTAACATCTTCCTCTTATGTGTCACCCAGCTTCTCCACAAGGGGATTGAAGACAGCAGTGGAGTGACAGTAGCATACAGGCTGGATGGCAACCTCTTTAATATTTGGAGGCTGCAGGCAACAACCAAACTGCACAGAGCAAGGATACTTGAGTTACAGTATGCAAATGACTGTGTTCTTGTATCTCACTCTCCACAAGACCTCCAGTCTGTTCTAGATGCAGCAGTTAGGGCATACAGCAGGATGGGGCTGACCATCAACACCGCCAAAACAGAGGTAATCTGCCAATGGAGCGCCAACATCCCACCCATACCCCCTGTCTTCACTGTAGCAGAGGACAAATTGTCAGTTGTTCCATCTTAGATACCTGGGGAGCATGACATCTGAAGACAACAACCTTGACAATGAGGTCCAAAACAGGATATCTCAAGCATCAGCTGCCTATGGGAGACTCAGGCGCCGGGTCTTTCAGAACAAGAACCTTCACCCAAACACAAAAATCTGTGTCTACCAAGCAATCTGCATCACCACCCTCCTCTACAGCTTTGAAGCCTGGGTTACTTACAGCCGCCACATCAAGTCCCTGGTCCCAACAGTTTAACATCCGCTGTCTGCAGCGCATTCTAGGAATCACTTGGCGTGATCGAGTGCCACACACAGAGATCCTTGAAAGAACAGGCTGCAAAGTATTGAGGCCACAATTGCCCAGCACCAACTGCGTTGGATGGGGCATGTCACAAGGATGCCCCACAACCGCCTGCCCCGCAAACTGTTGTATGGCCAGTTACAGCAGGGTCAGCGCTCTGCTGGGGGCCAGAAGAAACGCTTCAAAGACCAGCTGAAAATGGCGCTTAAAAGGTGCAAAATAAAACCTGCAGACCTGGAGAATACGGCTGCTGACCGCAACACCTGGCGGCAGCTGTGTCTAGATGGTACGCACACACTGGAGGAAGAAAGGTCTGCCAGGAGACATCAAAGAAGGCTCAGGAGAAACACATCCACACCCATTACTGCCAGCAACACCATGTATACATGCCCCACCTGCAACAGAACCTGTGGATCCAGGATTGGGCTCTTCAGCCATCAGAGAACTCACCGATAAAAGACGAAAGTGGACGTCATCATCGTACTCGATGGACAACTGCAAGCAAGCAAGTTAGTGTGTTAGGGTTAGTGTGTTAGGGTGTGTGTTAGTGTGTTAGGGTGTGTGTTAGTGTGTTAGTGTGTTAGGGTTAGTGTGTGTGTTAGTGTGTTAGGGTAAGTGTGTGTGTTAGGGTGTGTGTTAGTGTGTTAGGGTTAGTGTGTTAGTGTGTTAGGGTTAGTGTGTGTGTTAGTGTGTTAGGGTAAGTGTGTGTGTTAGTGTGTTAGGTTGTGTGTTAGTGTGTTAGTGTGTTAGGGTGTGTGTTAGTGTGTGTGTGTAAGGGTTTGTGTGTGTGTGTTAGTGTGTGTGTTAGGGTTAGTGAGTGTGTTAGTGTGTTAGGGTTTGTGTGTGTGTTAGTGTGTTAGGGTTAGGGTGTGTGTTAGTGTGTTAGGGTTAGTGAGTGTGTTAGTGTGTTATGGTGTGTGTTAGTGTGTTAGGGTTAGTGTGTGTGTAAGGGTGTGTGTTAGTGTGATAGGGTGTGTGTTAGTGTGTTAGGGTTAGTGTGTGTGTTAGTGTGTTAGGGTGTGTGTTAGTGTGTTAGGGTTAGTGTGTGTGTTACTGTGTTAGGGTTAGAGTGTGTGTTAGGGTTTGTGTTAGTGTGTTAGGGATAGTGTGTGTGTTAGTGTGTTAGTGTTTGTGTGTGTGTTAGTGTGTTAGGGTGTGTGTTAGTGTGTTATGGTGTGTGTTAGTGTGTTAGGGTGTGTGTTATTGTGTTAGGGTGTGTGTTAGTGTGTTAGGGTTAGTGTGTGTGTTTGTGTGTTAGGGTGTGTTTTAGTGTGTTAGGGTGTGTGTTAGTGTGTTAGGGTTAGTGTGTGTGTGTTAGTGTGTAGGTGTGTTTTAGTGTGTTAGGGTGTGTGTTAGTGTGTTAGGGTTAGTGTGTGTGCTAGTGTGTTAGGGTTAGTGTGTGTGTTAGTGTGTGTGTTACTGTGTTAGGGTTAGAGTGTGTGTTAGGGTTTGTGTTAGTGTGTTAGGGTTAGTGTGTGTGTTAGTGTTTGTGTGTGTGTTAGTGTGTTAGGGTTTGTGTGTGTGTTAGTGTGTTAGGATGTGTGTTAGTGTGTTAGGGTTAGTGTGTGTTAGTGTGTTAGGCTTAGTGTGTGTGTTAGTGTGTTAGGGTTAGTGTGTTAGGGTGTGTGTTGGTGTGGGTTAGTGTGTTAGTGTGTTAGGGTTAGTGTGTGTTAGTGTGTTAGGCTTAGTGTGTGTGTTAGTGTGTTAGGGTTAGTGTGTTAGGGTGTGTGTTGGTGTGGGTTAGTGTGTTAGTGTGTTAGGGTTAGTGTGTGTTAGTGTGTTAGGCTTAGTGTGTGTGTTAGTGTGTTAGGGTTAGTGTGTTAGGGTGTGTGTTGGTGTGGGTTAGTGTGTTAGTGTGTTAGGGTTAGTGTGTGTTAGTGTGTTAGGCTTAGTGTGTGTGTTAGTGTGTTAGGGTTAGTGTGTTAGGGTGTGTGTTGGTGTGGGTTAGTGTGTTAGTGTGTTAGGGTTAGTGTGTGTTAGTGTGTTAGGCTTAGTGTGTGTGTTAGTGTGTTAGGGTTAGTGTGTTAGGGTGTGTGTTGGTGTGGGTTAGTGTGTTAGTGGGTTAGGGTTAGCACAGTGTTTCCCACACATTGACGAGACTATGGCGCACCGCCATAGTCTAATTTCGGCCGCCATAGTTTCAATATCCGCCCGGACCAGAGCTAGTGAGCAGAGCTGAGCGGTGTGAATATTCCGCTCCTCTCAGACGGCTGTTCTCTCGGCCGCTCCTCGCTCTAAATCGCGTCCGGCCGCTCCGCTCATTTTCGCTCCCCGCTCCACTTAAAAATCATGCCGCTCCACTGAAATCGCTCCACGCTCGCTCCAATTTAAATGAGGGAGAAATAATCTACTACGAATTGTCACCTTAAACAGAAAACGTACATCCTAAAGAACTAAGAGCAACGGCAATATATTTCAGTCATAGAACATTTATTTTAAAAGATAGACAAGTGCAACAAGAAGACACACGTTTGGATTTGGGCATGCCTCAGACTCGTGGTGTGAGCGGTATCGGAGCGACACTGGAGCGGAACAGAGTGGCCGCTCCAGCGTCTGAATAAAAAAACGCTCCACGCTCCAGCAACATTCCATCCGCTCCTCGCTCGCTCGCGCTCCGCTCACTAGCTCTGGCCCGGACTCATTTCACCTAGTTAAATAGACTTCACTAGCAGCCCAATAATATGCCTACACAGGTGGGCTGCAGCGTTTAATAGAAGGGGAAATCCTCGCGGCTGGATTGGCTCCCCAACGTTCTGTTTCCCCCCGTCGCCATGGCAAGGCGTCCTCGCGACCCCCCCCCCCCCCCAGCTGCGCGCTTGACAGTTCACTAGTAGTATAAACGCTCAGCGCTGTGTTTTACTCATTTTTGTATAAATGCTTTCTGAAAACTCCTCAACCCCATTTAGTATGACACATTGTGTCATCAACATTCATACCAGTACCAGCAGTTTGTAAGTAATTTGTCAGTAATTGATATGTCATAAATTGGTTTTCAAAATTCACCAGATTGATGCATTTAAATTAAATCTACTGAATTTTTTCTCCCGGGGGGGCATGCCCCCGGACCCCCCTAGAGGATTGCGAGTGTGTGTTAGTGTGTTAGGGTTAGTGTGTGTGTGTTAGTGTGTTAGGGTTAGTGTGTTGGGGTTAGTGTGTGTGTGTTAGTGTGTTAGGGTTACTGTGTGTGTGTTAGTGTGTTAGGGTTAGGGTGTATGTTAGGGTGTGTGTTCGTGTGTTAGGGTTAGTGTGTGTGTGTTAGTGTGTTAGGGTAAGTGTGTGTGTTAGTGTTGTCACGATACCAAAATTATTGTTTCGATACCGATACCAAGTCAAGAATTGCGATTTCGATACTTTTTCGATACTTTTCCTGAAAAGGGAGAAACACTCTCAAATATCATCGATGTGCTTTATTTTAAAACTGGGGCAACATTCTAATCATAACATACTAATAAATGAACATATGAACAGCAGATATATTAAACATTAGAACAATATATCTTACCTTGCTTGTCAAGGTAAAAAAATAATAAATTTAGCAGCATTATCTCAGTCATAAGAAACACAAGCGTTACCAGTAATGAACATGAATAACAAATTAAAGCAATGGCATTCAATTAAAAAAACAAAAACAAATCAAATTTAGCTGCATTATCTCTTATACTCAAAACTGAGTTTAAAAAAACAAATAAAATTCAGCTCAAACATAGCTTGGAGGGCTGCTGGGTTGGCTGCTGCCTTTGAGGAGCTGCTCTTTCAGAGCCCGTAGCTGCAGACTGCTGTAGCAGAAGAAAATGGAAATATTTAAAATATGATGGTGATAAATTTGTCATAACGGAGAACCTAAATAGTTTATGTGTGATAGTAACAATAACTTGTGACTAACTAAACATCTCTATGCAGTGGTAGTGATAATTGTGTTTTAGTGTGTTAGGGTTAGTGTGTGTGTTTAGTGTGTTAGGGTTAGTGTGTTAGGGTTAGGGTGTGTGTTCGTGTGTTAGGGTTAGTGTGTGTGTGTGTTAGTGTGTTAGGGTTAGTGTGTGTGTGTGTTAGTGTGTTAGGGTTAGTGTGTGTGTGTTAGTGTGTTAGGGTTAGTGTGTGTGTGTTAGTGTGTTAGGGTTAGTGTGTGTGTGTGTTAGTGTGTTAGGGTTACTCTGTGTGTTAGTGTGTTAGAGTTAGTGTGTTAGGGTTAGTGTGTTAGGGTTAGGGTGTGTGTTCGTGTGTTAGGGTTAGTGTGTGTGTGTGTTAGTGTGTTAGGGTTAGTGTGTGTGTGTGTGTTAGTGTGTTAGGGTTAGTGTGTGTGTGTTAGTGTGTTAGGGTTAGTGTGTTAGGGTTAGGGTGTGTGTTCGTGTGTTAGGGTTAGTGTGTGTGTGTGTGTTAGTGTGTTAGGGTTAGTGTGTGTGTGTGTTAGTGTGTTAGGGTTAGTGTGTGTGTGTTAGTGTGTTAGGGTTAGTGTGTGTGTGTTAGTGTGTTAGGGTTAGTGTGTGTGTGTTAGTGTGTTAGGGTTACTCTGTGTGTTAGTGTGTTAGAGTTAGTGTGTTAGGGTTAGGGTGTATGTTAGGGTGTGTGTTCGTGTGTTAGGGTTAGTGTGTGTGTGTGTTAGTGTGTTAGGGTTAGTGTGTGTGTGTTAGGGTTAGTGTGTGTGTGTTAGTGTGTTAGGGTTAGTGTGTGTGTGTTAGTGTGTTAGGGTTACTCTGTGTGTTAGTGTGTTAGAGTTAGTGTGTTAGGGTGTATGTTAGGGTGTGTGTTCGTGTGTTAGGGTTAGTGTGTGTGTGTTAGTGTGTGTGTACTCAGTGGGCAGGGCGTGGGCCAGCAGAGAGGAGCTGACGAACCCAAACTCAACGTCTTAATAGCTCCACACCCTCTGCGTGCCAGAGCCTCCTTAGTGGGAGATGGAGATGTCCAAGTGTACTAGAGTCCTTGAGCAACGAAACTTCAGAGACACTCCAATGTTGTGGAAGTGTTTCTGCATCCACGCGTCTCACCAAGAGGTATTACTTGGAAGTCTTCGGTAGTTCTTTGTACTATTTCTCTGTACTGCAGTGCTACTGCTGTGGTAGTGGTTGTACTTGTGTTTCATGGTGTGTGATTGTGTTTATGATACATTCTGCCATTCATCGCTCTTGTGTTGCAGTTCCTTCAAACATCTCATCGGCGGTCTGGAGGACGTGTCCAGTAAAGGACTGGAGGACGCAGACGCTAAAGCCAGGTATGTCTTCCCTCTGTCCCCCATCTGTCCCCTAAAGCCAGGTATGTCTTCCCTCTGTCCCCCATCTGTCCCCTAAAGCCAGGTATGTCCTCCCTCTGTCCCCCATCTGTCCCCTAAAGCCAGGTATGTCCTCCCTCTGTCCCCCATCTGTCCCCTAAAGCCAGGTATGTCTTCCCTCTGTCCCCCATGTGTCCCCTAAAGCCAGGTATGTCTTCCCTCTGTCCCCCATCTGTCCCCTAAAGCCAGGTATGTCTTCCCTCTGTCCCCCATCTGTCCCCTAAAGCCAGGTATGTCTTCCCTCTGTCCCCCATGTGTCCCCATGTCCATCTACTCGAATTAGAGCATGCAGGCTCGTGTATTTCTGTTCTGCATTCATTGTTAAAACGTTTTGCAAAACAGGTGACTTCATGAGTATCTACTCATAATATTAATTCACCGTGCAAATGCGGAATCATATTCCAGCTGGTCAAACAGCTGTGCAAAAAGTGTTTCATAGTTACAACATAAGAAAAGAAAAAAATCCACTGTACAAATAAATGTTCATATTAGTTCTGGGTTAAATCCCCTGGGTTAAGTCCTTGAGTAAGATTTCTGCCACTGACTCTGACCTGCTCCAGGATGATATTGAGGAACTCTGGACAGACACGTCTGCTAAATGACTAAATCAGGACTAAGTGATGGGAGGTTTTAGTCTGTTCCCTAATGTCCTTCAACGCCGTCCCGCCTGAGTGCAAAACGGTCAACGCTCTGGGCGT
The DNA here is from genome assembly GCA_036785325.1 of Urophycis tenuis. Taxonomy (NCBI): domain Eukaryota; kingdom Metazoa; phylum Chordata; class Actinopteri; order Gadiformes; family Phycidae; genus Urophycis; species Urophycis tenuis. Next base: position 17,008,451 of record JAXIVH010000004.1, on the reverse strand, counting down.
GGCCGCCGCCATATTAATATGCACCCCGTTCACTGTCGCCATGAAAACAAGAGTAACACCATAGCAGCCGTCCAGGACGCCCTCATCGCAGACACACAGGCACCGTGGGCCTCGTTTGCATGTGTGTGGTGTGTGTGTGTGTGCGTGCACGCTGTGAGTGTGAGTGTGTGTGCACACCTGTGTGTACCGGTGTGTGTGTTTGTAGTCAGGATAAGTTCAAAGTGATAGAGGGAGAGAGAGGGGGGGAGGTAAAGAAACATTGGAGGAATCAGACAACCAGACATCACCAGACACTTCTGGGCGAGGGAAACGACATTCACACCTGGGCATGGATCACAGGCCGGAGTGAAGAGCATCTGTCAGCCAGGACTGCTCTGCCAAGGATTCTCTTATGGAAGAAGGTTTGGCGAGATAGAGGAATGCTAAGAATGAGGAGACAGCGAGAGAGAGAGAGAGAGAGACAGAGAGAGCGAGAGACAGAGACAGAAAGAGAGAGACAGAGAGAGGACACTGCACACAGCCATGGCTCTTTGCAGTGGTGTCTGCCTTCATAGTTCTATGTCATCGATTTCTGAGCGATAAAAAGCCGCACCATAAGTCTCTTATTCAGTGCCATGTGGCCATTTGAACAATGTGAGCATGGTGTTATACACATGAACATATGTGAGAAGCTCCTCAACTAGTCAGGCCTTTTTGTAGAGATGAGTGTTATGCTGTTATGCAAAACCATCGTTTTCTTCAATGACTTTCCCTCCTCCTGCGTAGTGCACGATGCCACACACACTCACTTATCCCCTGCTGCAGTTATGTTTGGTGACAACCTCCAGACAGAAACAACATCCACTATTATGAATTCATTATGAGAATGAATATACAAATTGATAAATACAAAAACACAAATAAGTGGAATTCATTGTTTGTGTGCTTTGATTGTTCTCAGATTCCCTTCTCAGACCACAGCTCAGGATTAAAGCGTGGGTAAATGTAAACGAATGTCAAATGAATTGCATTTAATCCCATCATGTTTGGAACACATGGTTCTGGCGGACTGTGTGTGTGTGTGTATGTGTGTGTGTGTGTGTTAGGCTTCATCAGAACATGACCGGAGTGGTCATCCTCATTGCAAACATAAAGAGCAACACTGGCCACTAAGACAGTAACAAAACGATAAGGAAAAGGAAGTAGAGGCAATACAAAAAGGCAACATGGTTAGATATGATGCTTTCTGTTGGATTGTTGTACAATCCACATGACTTGTATCTGTCCCTATCAAATAAACCATAATAATAATAATAATAATAATAATTGATGCTCCAAATAGTCAACTGTGCGAGTGTGTCCGGGAGCTAATGGGAGCTCATTCTGGGAAACAGGAAAGATATCTGCTGAGGAATTATGCATTTACTGTTAATATACAATTACTGTTAATATACATTTACTGTTAATATACAATGACTGTTAATATACAATTACTGTTAATATACATTTACTGTTAATATACAATTACTGTTAATATACATTTACTGTTAATATACAATGACTGTTAATATACAATTACTGTTAATATACATTTACTGTTAATATACAATTACTGTTAATATACATTTACTGTTATTATACATTAACTGTTGCACTTGCCCCCTCCCCTCAGAATGGGGATTACATCATTATATCATTGTTTGTGTCCTATGACCTCATCGGTCTATTGATAACATGAGATGATCACAGCCAGGTCACAGGCTTGGTAGCTCAGTGGCGAAGAAAGGCTCTTCAAACCATCAACAGATGAAAGTCTGAAGAAGTCTGAATTAAAAAAAAAAAAATGTTCGATTGATTTGCAGATAGCTAGTCTAGTGCCTGTCAAATATCTGCCCAAGGACTAGGATTGTAGAAGATTAATTTAGTAGTTGATTAGACGATAAAAGTTATACCTGATACTTTTTCTTCAAGATACCCAATTCTTCTACAGCTGCAGAGCAAGTCATCTAAATCCTAACGTGCTGTAAAAGCATCTAAAATACATTCTCACATTGTATGAGTGATTATAGAAACTACAATAAAAACTTTTAAATCACATATTCATATTTAATTAGTCCAATGAGAAATGAAGTCATGTTTCCACTGCCATGCCATAATTACATGACGCAAGCACACCATCTACTGGCCACAGTCGGTATCTCTTTTCCAACAACAATGTATTGAAATTATGTGTTGAAGAAAAAATCTCTTCATAACAATCCCAGGAGCATATATATGTATATATATATATATATATATATATATATATATATATATATATATATATATATATATATATTGAGTCACTTTATGACTCATTGTTCTCAAGGTCCACACTGTGTCAGTAAGCCATGAGGGCTGGGACCTTCTCTCACTCTGAGATCAGCTCACAGCTCAGCACGCCATGGGAGGGGGGAGAGAGAGAGAGAGAGAGAGAGAGAGAGAGAGAGAGAGAGAGAGACAGAGGCCCTCATTTATCAAACGAGCATAGACAGAAAACGGGCGTAAAATGAACTTACGCTCATTTCCACGTTGAGCTTGGCATTTATCCATTGGAACGTGAGCGCAGGCTGCGATGAGATCTCACGTCAGGTCTGAGCTCGTGTACGCAACTTTTTCGAGTGCGACCAGTGGCGAGACATGGTGGACAGGTCTTCATCTTATTCGGAATAAAATAACTTTAACGCAATGCAAACAATAGCCTATAGGTCAAATGTGAAATGTTTTAAGATGGATCAATTTAACATCAATTTTACATTTAATTAATTATTCAATTAATTATTTATCTCTTCCGTAGCCCGCTGAACATGGGACACACTGTTGACTGCAACAGTGATTTGTTTCCATATAGCGTTTTTTTTTTGCTTGCCCTTAATTAGATTAGATTAGATTAAACTTTATTGTCATTGTGCAGAGTACAAGTACAGGGACAACGAAATTCAGTAGGCGTTCTAACCAGAAGTGCAAATGAGCGATAAAAGTGCGGGTTGAAATGCAGAAATGCAGAATAAGGTGCAGAGTGCAAAATTGAAAAACATAAAAAGTGGCAGTAGTTATTAAAGTGACGGTAATTAACGGTAGTTATTAAAGTGACAGTAAACAGTGCAGGTGGAGGTAGTGATCGTTGAGGTAGTAAACGGTTACTAACACTAGCAGAAACAGGCTGTAAACAGTATTAAAAAAATGTAAACAATGTACAGGTAGTGCGAGAAATAGTAATATAATACAAGAAGTGTACAGATGGTGCAATAGTGCGCTAGTGCAATACAACGGAACGGGTACAACAGATGAATGTGGATTGTATGGATATGGGGGTGGGGGGTGCAACGGCAGTTGAGAATAAATAATACAATAAATAACATTACTTTAAATAATATGAAGTATGTCCAGGGGGGTGAGGGGTGGGGGTGCTGGGTGGGCAGGGGTGAGTGTCCTTGGGGGGGGGGGGGGGCGCATCAACAAGTGACACGAGTGTCTCCATTTCTGTTTCTGAAAAAATATGCTTCTTCTTTGCCGTTGGATGTTTCTCCATGTCGTAAAAGTTAGGGGCGAGACTTCTTTTATAGAGGCGTGTTACGATCGATCTCAGCCGCCGTATTTATCAAAACCAAGCTCCTTCGTACGCTGGGATTGGTGTGATACGAAAGTTTCGTAAATCTCACGTGGGTCCTATCGTAAGATGAATCATGCGTTCAGATTTGCGCTCATTTCTACGTTCATTTGATAAATGAGGGCCAGAGAGAGGGAGAGAGAGAGAGAGACAGAGAGAGAGAGAGACAGAGAGAGTGAGAGAGAGAGAGACAGAGAGAGAGAGAGAGAGAGAGAGAGAGTGAGAGACAGAGAGAGTGAGAGAGAGAGAGAGAGAGAGAGAGCTGGGATATTCAAACTACAGCTGTGTGTGTGTGTTTTCTTTGGATGACAGAACCCATTGATCATAGACATGCTTCATGGGGGGTCTATCTCTCTGCGATATTCAGTCCACAAACAAAAATGATTTCCTTATTCCTTAAGATGTCTTTATTTCATCCATATTTCATCCAACAATAGCAGTGAATAAAAACACCAAACATCAGCAGAGGTCTCGCCAAACAACCTCAACTGGATGCTTCCGATACACACACAGGCATGCACGCATGCATGCACCCACACACACATACACACATACACACACACACACTCACACACCCACACACACACACACACACACACACACACACACACACACACACACACACACACACACACACAGGCATGCACGCACACACACATACACACACTCACACACACACACACACACACACAGGCATGCACGCATGCATGCACCCACACACACATACACACACACACACACACACACACTCACACACACACACACACACACACACACACACACACACACACACACACACACACAGGCATGCACGCATGCATGCACCCACACACACATACACACATACACACACACACACACTCACACACCCACACACACACACACACAGGCATGCACGCATGCATGCACCCACACACACATACACACATACACACACACACACACTCACACACCCACACACACACACACACATACACACACACACACACAGGCATGCACGCACACACACATACACACATACACACACACACTCACACACCCACACACACACACACACACACACACACAGGCATGCACGCACACACACATACACACACACACTCACACACCCACACACGCACACACACATACACTCACACACCCGCACACACACACACACAGGCATGCACGCACACACACATACACACATACACACTCACACACCCACACACACACACACAGGCACGCACGCATGCACACACACATACACACACACACACACACACACACACACACACACACACACACACACACACACACACACACACACAATACATACATCCAAAGGCTTTAGATAGCAGATTGTCCCCAGAGACTCCTCCAAGAGAAGAGACATTTTGAAACATGCTTCCTGCCATCTCCCCTCTGGTCCTGGTGTGGTGCCCCAGTGGGTACCCCTCCTCTGTAAGCCAGGACATGGGGGTCCCAGTCGTTGTGGGTACCCCTCCTCTGTAAGCCAGGACATGGGGGTCCCAGTCGTTGTGGGTACCCCTCCTCTGTAAGCCTACACCAGGACATGGGGGTCCCAGTCGTTGTGGGTACCCCTCCTCTGTAAGCCAGGACATGGGGGTCCCAGTCGTTGTGGGTACCCCTCCTCTATAAGCCTACACCAGGACATGGGGGTCCCAGAAGGAGTCGTTGCTCTTTGGGGGAGGGGGGGTGTTCTACACCTTCTAATCTGTAGAGCTAGAGCTACTGACACAGATCCTCCATGAGGTCACAGGACAAGAGGATAGAAAAGGCAGCTAGGAATAGGAGATGGATTAGAGATGGATTGGAGAGGGGCGGCAGTAGCTCAGTGGGTAGAGCGGGTGGACAGAGCGGGAGAGCAGACAGAACACTAACCGTAACCCCCCCCCCCCCTCCAACTGGCCACATGTCGAACCCCACATACAAATGTACTGATTGTAAGTCGCTTTGGACGAAAGCGTCTGCTAAATGCCCCTTTACACACACACACACACACGCCCACCTGCTCCCTTTTAGTCGCTTAGTTTCCTGAAGATCTGGAAGAATTTGATGCGATGAATACATGATTGGGATCAATTGGGTGAAGTTCACGTTAACTGTACGTTGAACTGTATATTCAAGGTGGATGGTTTAAGTACATTATGGAGAGAGGGGATTGCTCTCTTACTGTCCTTCTCTCCATTCCTCTCCTCATCACAGATATGAAGCTGAGAACGCTTTCTTTTTCAACCTCAACCTGGCCGACTTCAACATCATCGACACGCTGGGCGTGGGAGGCTTCGGCCGCGTGGAGCTGGTGAGCATTCGACACCCCAGTAATGACTTGACTGAGAACAAGCCTGTAGCCTTGAGCAAGACCCCCTGACCCACACCTGCTCATTAATGACATGGATCTCAACACACTCACTCACTCTTAATACCACCAGCCACCACAAGAAATGACCAAACTCACCCCCCCAACAATGGAAACACAGGAGACAGGAGAAAATCAGAGACCTGAGGAGATAGACACCCTTTAACCATCATCAAGAGCTCGCGACGGGGTGTCAGCCATTTCATTCTTGGACCCCTTGATGTGTCTAATAGACTATAGATTATAGATTATAAGGTTGCAGAAAAAATGCCCAGCGCATAAGGCGCTGGTTAGTGTTTTGAAGAGAAGAGAGGAAAGTAAGAGGATTGTGGTCAGAGAAGACCACCACAGGGTGTAAGCCACCACCAACATACACATCATAATGTTGGAGTCCCCAAATAAGGGCCAGAGCCTCCTTTTCAATGGTCGAATAGTTAAATTGGTGACAATTAAATTCACGAGAAAAGTAGGAAACTGGTCTATCTATTCCATTCTCATCCTTTTGGAGGAGAACTGCCCCTGCCCCTATCTGGCTGGCATCTACTTGTAGCTGAAAAGGCTTCTCCAGCTCAGGAGCGGCCAAGACAGGTGCAGAACTCAGGAGAGACTTGGTGTTTTCGAATGCATGTTGGTATTCAGCAGTCCAATTGAACTTAACTGATCCCTTCAACAGGTTAGTTAATGGGGCAATGACAGAAGAAAAATGACAACAAAAACTCCTGTAATACCCTATCATACCAAGAAAGCACATCAATTCTTTCTTAGTGATCGGAGGAGGGAATTTGTCGATGGCCAGGACTTTCGCTCTCACTGGCCAAACTTTTCCTTGACCGACCACCTTTCCCAGATACACTACTGTAGCCTGCGCAAACTTACACTTTGCTAAGTTTACCGTAAGGTTTGCACCGGCAAACCTCTCAAATAGTGAACGTATGCGGGCAAGATGGACCGAGTGTCTGAATAGCAAACCACAACATCAATATACACAGCGCACCCCTCCAATCCCGCAACGACTCGGTTCATGAGCCGCTGGAAACTGGAGGGGGCGTTATGCAACCCAAAAGCCATCTTCATATAAGAATAGAGTCCCGATGGCGTGATAAAGGCAGAGATCTCTTGTGCCCTGGTAGTAAGAGGAACTTGGGAATAACCTTTCAGCAAGTCAAACTTGCTGACATAACGAGCTGCACCTACTTGATCCACACAATCCTCCATCCTAGGTAGCGGATACCAGTCTGGTTTTGTTACACTGTTTACTTTTCTGTAATCTGTGCAAAATCTGTACGTCTGGTCAGGTTTCTTAACCAACAAACGGGGTGAAGCCCAGCTAAAGTATGACGGCACGGCAAGACCATTTACCAGAAGATATTTGACACCATCATCCAGACTTTTACGCTTATCAGGACTAGTCAAAGTCAAAGTCAAAAGCCTTTATTGTCATTATATGACGGTGCATACAACAAAATTTGGAGCGCTGCTCCACTTGGTGTATTAATAAAAATAAAATAATAAGACTAACAGTATAACAAAACAGAAGAAAAGAAGAAAGGACGGTAAGCTCAATATAAATAATTGTCCAAAATTTAAGGTATGTGACAATATATCATATAGGACAATATAGACAATATAGACAATAAAATATATATATAGGACAATATAAAAGGCATAAACAATCTAAAACAACACAACACACAAACAATATGAGGTAGAAAAACTGCACTTTTTTTTTTTTTGCGGAATTGCACATATATGGTTTTGTAATTGCACATGATATAATAAGTAGAATTGCAATAGTTGTGACAGTTATTGCACATGATGACAGGGGTGGTGGATATGATTATGCACCGTTCAGAGCACGGATGGCTCTGGGGTAGAAACTGTCCCTGAATCTGTTTGTCCGTGTTTTATGGATCCTGTAGCGCCTACCGGAGGGCAACAGGTTGAACAGTTTGTGACCGGGGTGAAAACAGTCCATGCATATTTTTCTAGCTCTGCTAAGGTAGCGAGAGCTAGCTATGGTGTCCAGTGAAGGCAGAGAGCGGCCAGTGATCCTCTGGGCGGTGTTTATCACTCTCTGCAGTGCTCTCCTGTCTGCTGCAGTGCACCCCCAGTACCACACTGTGATGCAGTACGTGAGGATGCTCTCTACAGTGGCTCTGTAAAATGACACCAGCAGTTCCTTCTCCAGGTTGTTTCTCATGAGTACTCTCAGGAAGTGGAGTCTTTGCTGGGCCTTCTTCACCACTGCTGCGGTGTTGACAGACCAGGAGAGCTTGTCGGTGATGTAAACCCCCAAAAATGTGAATGATTTGACCCTTTCCACACACTCTCCGTTTATGAGCAGTGGGGCCGGGTCTGTATTGTTTTTTCGAAAGTCCAGGACTATTTCTTTTGTTTTTGTGGTGTTGAGTGTGAGATTGTTCACCCCACACCATGCTGTCAGTTTGCCAATCTCATCTCTGTAGGCGGACTCATTCCCGTCTGAGATGAGTCCGACCACAGTGGTGTCATCAGCAAACTTTATGATGGAGTTGGTGAGATGGGTTGGTGAGCAGTCGAGGGTGTACAGTGAATACAGTAGAGGACTCAGCACACACCCCTGAGGGGAGCCTGTGCTGAGCGTGATGTTGGAGGAGAGGTGGGAGCCTAGTCTGACAGTTTGTGGGCGGTTTGTGAGAAAGTCCTTAATCCAGCTGATTATGGAGGGGGATAGTCCAAGGAGGGAAAGTTTGTCTGTCAGGATATCCGGTATGATTGTGTTGAAGGCTGAGCTGTAGTCAATGAAGAGCATCCTCACATAGTTCCCCGGGTGTTCCAGGTGGTTCAGTGCAGTGTGAAGAGCTACCTGAATGGCGTCGTCAGTAGACCGGTTTGCTCTGTAAGCAAACTGGTGGGGGTCAACTGAGGGTGGAAGAGAGTCCCTGATGTGATGTGCGACCAACCTCTCAAAGCACTTCATGATCACAGGCGTAAGTGCAACAGGCCTGAAATCATTCAGGTCTTTAGTGGCTGGTTTCTTTGGTACGGGGATGATTGTGGCAGATTTCAGGCAAGAGGGGATGATGGATTGTTGCAGGGAGCGGTTAAAAATCTGTGTGAAGACCCCAGTCAGTTGGTCAGCACAGGCGTTGAGTACCTTCCCAGGTACTCCATCCGTGCCGGCAGCCTTCCTGGTGTTTACAGTCCTTAGCGCACGTCTCACTTCGTGTTCCTGAAGTGTCAGTGTGCTACAGGAGGGGGATGGGTGTAGTGTGGCTGAGCCTGCTCTGTCAGACTCAAAGCGAGCAAAGAAGCGGTTTAGCTCCTCTGCAAGAGAGGCATCTGTGTTTACAGACACCCTGTTATTGTCATTGGAATTTGTGATGTGCTGTAGACCCTGCCACATTTTCCGGGGGTTATTTCCAGTGAAATGTTCCTCAATTTTCCGTTTGTAGGCCCGCTTGGCCTCTTTGATGCCTCTCTTCAGGTCAGCTCTAGCAGCACTGTAGAGGGACTGGTCTCCTGACCTGAAGGCAATGTTGCGGGATTTGAGGAGTGCCTGTATTTCACTGGTCATCCAGGGTTTTTGATTTGGGAAAACCCGGATTTGTTTGGTTACTGTTACCGTGTCCATGCAGTATTTGATGTAGGAAAGCACAGTGTCCGTGTATTCCTGTAGGTTGTTGTTTTCAAATAAATCCCAATGAGTGCGGGAAAACCAGTCTTGTAACTGTGGGATAGCGTCCTCAGGCCATGTGGTGATAGTCCTTTTCTGTGGCTCTCTTTTCCTCTGGAGGGGGGTGTAGGAGGGGGTGAGAGCCAGGCAGAGGTGATCAGATCCAGCTAGGTGGGGGAGGGGGGTGGCCTTGTAAGCATGTTTAATGTTGGAATAAACATGGTCCAAGGTTTTGTCTCCTCTGGTGGCACACTCCACATACTGGACGAATTTGGGCAGAACAGTCTTTAGGCACGCTTGGTTGAAGTCACCGGCAACGATCATTACACCATCGGGGTTAGCGAGCTGCTGTTTGTTTACAGTCTCTAGCAGCAGGCTGTGCTAACGTTAGCATCCGGCGGTATGTAAACAGCTATCACAGTGACTACCGTTAGCTCCCTCGGTAGATAGAAGGGTCTGCACGAGACTGCCAGAACCTCTAAATCAGGAGAGCAGTGAGTGTCAATGATCCTGCTGTTATTACACCAGTCGGTGTGCACGTAGATGCAAAGCCCCCCTCCTTTGCTCTTACCGGAGTTTCTGGTTCTGTCGTGCCGGTGAAGCGTTCGGCAAGCTAGCGTCACTGCAGCGTCGGGAATCAGTGGGTTAAGCCACGTCTCCGTGATGAAAATAACACTGCAGTTCCGTACAAAGCTGTTCGTTGCGAGTTGAAGTCCCAATTCGTCCGTCTTGTGAGTGATGGATCTGGCGTTGGTCAGAAAGATGCTGGGAAGCGGTGGTCTATGGGGCTGCCTCCTTAGCCTAGCCGCTAGGCCCGACCTGCAGCCTCGCTTCTGTTTCCTTTCCCATCGCCGTCTCCGTCGCTTGATGGGAGGCATGACCATCCACGGAGATCCCGGTATCCTTGCTATGTCTGCCGGTATGTGTTTTGTGCGCTGGTATTCTGCAGTTACTGGTTGGTAGAGTCCGAAACCGATATCGATTAATTCCTGTCTACTGTAGGTGACATCTGCATCGCTAAACTGAACAAATACTAACGAGAAAATAATCAATAAAAAACACCAAGCTGGAGAGCTAAGAGCTGCTGCACCCGTGCGCGCCGCCATCTTGGTCTAGTTTAGTGCGGTAAAACCTCTGGCGTATTGGCTTTGCATCACCGATATTGATATCATGCTCAATTAAAGTTGTGCAGGTCGAAGTATCTGAAAACAGACCAGGAAATTCAAAAATTAAAGCTTTCAATTCTTGTTGTTGTTGAAAATCCAAATGACCCAAAACTCCCTCTAATTTGGCCAATGTCTCATGGAATCGTCAGGGCCCTGCACATCATCCTCCGACGCTGGAGAGGCTAAAGACGTGCTTGCCACGACCAAAACAGACTTTTCACCCTTACCACTAGGAGACTGTGACAATGCATAATATGGCTTAAGTAGATTGATATGACATAATTGTGTTGCCCGTCTACGTTTAGGCGTAGCAACCACATAATTTGTCTCTGACACTTGACGAACCACACTGTAAGGTCCTGAATACTTTGCACAAAAAGGAGAACCAGGTATAGGCAACAGTGCCAACACTTGATCCCCTGGGTTAAAGACACAAGCTTCTGCTTTACAGTCATACTTTTGCTTCATTGTTCTTTGGGCTTCAGTCAAATTGTCGGTTGCCATTTTACATGCTAAAAGTAACCTGTGTTGAAAAACATGGACATAACTGGCCAAACTCTCGGGTGGTTCAGATGAATCAAACTCACTTGATAATACCGACAATGGGATACGATCCTTGTGGCTAAACACCAATTCATTGGGGCTAAAACCTGTGCTTTCTTGCACAACTGCTCTAGCCGCTAACAATAGCCATGGTAGGCCGTCCTCCCACTTCCGTTTCATCTCTATGCAGTATGTGCGCAAAAGAGACTTAAGAGTAGCGTGAAAACGTTTCAAAACCCCTTGACTTTGCGCGTGATATGCACTACTCAAGATGTGCTGGATACGCAGCTGTTTCAATGCTACTTCGAATGTCTTCGACGTAAAATTTGAACCCTGATCACTTTGTATGACTCTAGGAAGACCGAATATTGAAATAAACTGCGACAAACATTTCACCACAGACCTTGTAGTAAGTGTCCTCAACGCATACGCTGCAGGGTAATGGGTTACCTGGCACATGATGGTAAACAAATACACGCAACCCCATTTTGCCTGTGGTAAGGGGCCCACACAATCAATGATCAAATGTTCAAAAGGCTTACCAACAGACAGAATGGGCTGTAAGGGTGCAGGCTTAATGACAGCATTTTGTTTACCTGCCACCTGACAGACATGACAAGTTTGAACAAACCGTCCCACATCCCTCTTTATCCGTGGCCAGTAGCAATGTTGTAACAATTGATTGTATGTTTTCTTTACCCCGAAATGACCGGCTGTTTCTCCATGAGCTGCTTTTAGTGTAACTTCATGAAACTTTTCAGGCGTCACCACCTGCAAAACCATCTCTCTCACATCAGTTCCTGCATTAGGTGACCACCTTCTTAGCAACAGAGCATCCTTCACAACATAACAGCGATCCAAATCGTCATCTGCTGTCAAATCAAATTATTTCTTCAAGCTCTGATCACTCCTCTGGGCCTCAGCAATGTCCGATCGCGACAAAGGTACTGGTAACTGTGGAATAAATACCTGAGCAGCAGACGTGTTCTTAGATACATCAAACAAGTCAACATCCTGTTTATTCGCCATAGCGCGCGTCACGGCGCATGCCGTTAACACATCTAAGAAAACATTTTTTACACTTATCTGCCTAATCATATACCAAAACTTCTGTCTTAACCACTGGCGATGGTGAGACCTGATCAGGAAAAACACAATTATGAGCAAAGTTATTACCCACAATCAGATCTATTCCCTCTATTGGTAAGGAAGGATGCACCGCAATGGTTACCTCACCATTCACAAAACCAGAAAACAGCTGAATTTTATGCAGCGCCACTGGAAATGACTGGAAACCAATTCCCTGAATCAACACACAATTTCCTGTATCATATTCAGATGAGAAAGGCAAGACAGACTGGTAAATGAAACTTTCAGATGCCCCAGTATCACGCAGAATTTTAACTGGAACGCGATGTGCCTCTCCAATTAATGCCACCGAACCCTCCGTGACAAACGGTGCATAACCCAAACTGAATGCAGAAAACGCAGTCTCATCACATTGCACATCACGCAGATCTTTATCAATTAACATTGTACACTGTTCACGATCCACTGTCTTTGCTGAGCGCACAGCCGAGCGCAGAGCCGGAACAGACGAGGGGCAGAGGCCAAATTTGCCTTCCTCACCCTTCCCCTTATTACGCTCCATTAATACGGGGCAATTTATTTTCCAATGGTTTTTACCAAAACAGTACTTGCAGTCTTTTCTAGGATGGAAATCTGATGGTTTACTATGTGTAACTGAGTCATAATGCACAAATGTGTCCGTATCAACACGGCTACGTTCTCTGTAATTACTGCTAGAACGCGGACTGAAGTCACAAACTTGGGTCTTGTGTATGAGAGCTCAATTAGAGAGCGGCAGCCGAGAGAGAGCCAGAACCACTGGTAGAAGATGTTTTTAAACAGTCCCATCAATCAACTGCTGTCTAGTCCAGAACAGACAGCGACCCCTTCAGACTGGGGGAAAAGACCGCCTAAACTTAATGTCACCAGTGGAGTGAGCATGCCCAGCACGGCAAAGCCGGGCATGACAATGCTAAATGCTAAACAGTTGCATATGTATAATATCACATAATCGACCTAGTGTGAGATTTCCTATTTTAGCCAGTGATGAAAATCATTGAAAGATGTTATTTTCTTTTCTAAATAAACTGTCTTCAAAATTTGTCCTACATACATTTTCTGGCACTGTGCAGGTTCAGTTGAAGAGTGACGAGAACAAGACATTTGCGATGAAGATCCTGAAGAAGCGACACATCGTGGACACCAGGCAGCAGGAGCACATTCGCTCGGAGAAGCTCATCATGCAGGAGGCGCACTCAGACTTCATTGTGAGGTGTGACCGGGAAATTCAATCATCTAATCAAATCTCTCGTTCAACCTGCTTTCCTGTCTCTTCCGACTTCGTCTGTAAACGCTCTAAGCCCATGAAACGTGTGTTTGATCAGAGAGCAGGATCTGTACCACCACATATCTTTACTATCTTTCCCTCTCTGGAGCATGTCTCTCCTTAGACAAGCATCGCCATGTAATGTGTTTTAAGTCTACGTTCATATCTGAATTCATGGATGACAATAAAAAAGTGGGTTCAATATAACCAATTTAGAAATATAACTAACTGTAATTTTAGTTGTTTTTAATGATTCTTTTTTGTATTTACAGGCTGTATAGAACATTTAAAGACAGCAAGTACCTGTACATGTTGATGGAGGCCTGCCTGGGGGGTGAGCTGTGGACCATTCTCAGAGACAGGTGAGCGTCTACTTCACTGAGGAACTTCCTTCTAAAACTTCTAAAACTGCAATGTTTGACTAATGGACAACCCTCAACCTTGTCCAAGCCCTGTCCCCTGTGACGAGCCAACACAGGAAATACAGTCATTTTACTTCATGCATCCCACAGGAAAGCAGAGATTGTCGGGCAGTTCCTTAACAAGAACAAACATAATAAATATATATATAATATGCTTAACAGTTATTGAAATGAGTACAAACAGTATCCTTATTGTTTACATTGTTTTCTTCTTATACAAATAGTAGAAAACATTTTGTAAACCATAAGGAGATTGCTTGAAATGAATACAATGTGTTTATTGTGAACAGTAGCTCTCCTACTCATGATGGGGCAGAACATGCTTCTCCACCCGCGCTGCCCCCACCCAAGCCCTTCATTGTCTCGCCCTGCAGGGGCTCCTTCGAGGACTCCACCACCAGGTTCTACACAGCGTGCGTGGTGGAGGCGTTTGCCTATCTGCATTCGAAAGGCATCATTTATAGAGACCTGAAACCTGAAAACCTAATACTGGACCACCGGGGCTATGCCAAGCTGGTGAGAGGCTACGCAAACACCAGATAGATGGAGAGATGGAAGGATGGGTGGATGCTTTCTGGCTGATGAGTGGATGCATGTTTTAGCTGTTGTCTTCGGCCTTACTGTGTCAACAGTAAGGCACACATCCAGGTAATCTCATCCGTTCTTATTGTTTGTGGCCGTAAGGTGGATTTCGGGTTTGCCAAGAAGATCGGCTTTGGGAAGAAGACCTGGACCTTCTGTGGCACGCCAGAGTATGTAGCGCCAGAGATCATCCTGAACAAAGGTCATGACATCTCAGCAGACTACTGGTCCCTGGGGATCCTCATGTTTGAACTGCTGACCGGCAGGTAGGTCTGGTGGTGTCCTGTAGGCCTGTGTGCCGTCCTGTAGGTCTGTGTACTGTCCTGTAGGTCTGTGTACTGTCCTGTAGGTCTGTGTGCCGTCCTGTAGGTCTGTGTGCCGTCCTGTAGGTCTGTGTGCTGTCCTGTAGGTCTGTGTACTGTCCTGTAGGTCTGTGTGCCGTCCTGTAGGTCTGTGTGCCGTCCTGTAGGTCTGTGTGCTGTCCTGTAGGTCTGTGTGCCGTCCTGTAGGCCTGGGTGCCGTCCTGTAGGTCTGTGTGCTGTCCTGTAGGTCTGTGTGCCGTCCTGTAGGTCTGTGTGCTGTCCTGTAGGCCTGTGTGCCGTCCTGTAGGTCTGTGTGCCGTCCTGTAGGTCTGTGTGCCGTCCTGTAGGTCTGTGTGCCGTCCTGTAGGTCTGCGTGCTGTCCTGTAGGTCTGTGTGCTGTCCTGTAGGCCTGTGTGCTGTCCTGTAGGTCTGTGTGCCGTCCTGTAGGTCTGTGTGCCGTCCTGTAGGTCTGTGTGCCGTCCTGTAGGTCTGTGTGCCGTCCTGTAGGTCTGTGTGCCGTCCTGTAGGCCTGTGTGCTGTCCTGTAGGTCTGTGTGCCGTCCTGTAGGTCTGTGTGCCGTCCTGTAGGTCTGTGTGCCGTCCTGTAGGTCTGTGTGCTGTCCTGTAGGCCTGTGTGCTGTCCTAGTTGGGTCTTTTTTTTGTCCTGGCTCCAATTTTTTGATTATAGGATTTTGCATGTCCTCAGCCTCATTTATAAGTCGCTTTCAATAAAAGTTCAACAAGATGTTATTTTGATGGGTATAGATGCTACGTCACATCATTGTTCAAATCCTTCATACCTCTGCTCATGCGTTTCTTTCAGCCCTCCGTTCTCTGGCCCTGATCCAATGAAGACTTACAACATCATCCTGAGAGGCATTGACATGATCGAATTTCCAAAGAAGATTACCAAAAACGCAGCCAACTTGATCAAGAAGCTATGCAGGTATGAACCTCTGCTCCTGGCTGGGATAACGGCGATGTAAACTGCTGTGACCACTCACAGGCTGTGTCCTCCTTCTGTCTGCACCGCAGAGATAATCCATCGGAGAGGCTGGGAAACTTGAAGAACGGTGTTAAAGACATCCAGAAGCACAAGTAAGTAAGCAGACAGGGGTACAGACACACAGGGGTACAGACACACAAAGGGGTACAGACACACAGGGGTACAGACACACTGGGGTACAGACACACACAGGGGTACAGACACACTGGGGTACAGACACACTGGGGTACAGACACACACAGGGGTACAGACACACAAAGGGGTACAGACACACAGGGGTACAGACACACTGGGGTACAGACACACACAGGGGTACAGACACACTGGGGTGCAGACACACTGGGGTACAGAGACACAGGGATACAGAGACACAGGGGTACAGACACACAGAGGTACAGACACACAGGGGTACAGACACACACAGGGGTACAGACACACAGGGGTACAGACACACTGGGGTACAGACACACACAGGGGTACAGACACACTGGGGTACAGACACACTGGGGTACAGACACACAGGGATACAGAGACACAGGGGTACAGACACACAGGGGTACAGACACACAGGGGTACAGACACACACAGAGGTACAGACACACACCAGGGTACAGACACACAGGGGTACAGACACACACAGAGGTACAGACGCACAGGGGTACATACACAAGGGAAACAGACAAACACCGGGGTGCAGACACACAGGGATACAGACACACAGGGGTACAGACACACACTGGGGTACAGACACACACCGGGGTGCAGACACACACTGGGATACAGACACACACCGGGGTACAGACACACACTGGGATACAGACACACAGGGGTACAGACACACACTGGGGTACAGACACACACCAGGGTGCAGACACACACTGGGGTATAGACACACAGGGGTACAGACACACACAGAGGTACAGACACACACCGGGGTGTAGACACACACTGGGGTATAGACACACAGGGGTACAGACACACACAGAGGTACAGACACACAGGGGTACAGACACACACCGGGGTGTAGACACACAGGGGTACAGACACACACAGAGGTACAGACACACACTGGGGTACAGACACACACTGGGGTGCAGACACACACTGGGGTACAGGCACACAGGGGTACAGACACACACAGGGGTACAGACACACACTGGGGTACAGTCACACTGGGGTACAGACACAATGGGGTACAGAGACACAGGGATACAGACACACACCTGGGTACAGACACACACCATGGTACAGACAGACACTGGGGTACAGACACACTGGGGTACAGACACACACTGGGGTACACAGGGTTATAGCCACACACAGGGGTACAGACACACACCATGGTACAGACACACGGGTACAGACACACAGGGGGACAAACACACTGGGGTAAAGACACACAGGGGTACAGACACACACTGGGGTACAGACACACAGGGGTACAGACACACACCATGGTACAGACACACACTGGGGTACAGACACACAGGGGTACAGACACACACCATGGTACAGACACACACTGGGGTACAGACACACAGGGGTACAGACACACACTGGGGTACAGACACACACCATGGTACAGACACACGGGTACAGACACACAGGGGGACAAACACACTGGGGTAAAGACACACAGGGGTACAGACACACACTGGGGTACAGACACACAGGGGTACAGACACACACTGGGGTACAGACACACAGGGGTACAGACACACACTGGGGTACAGACACACACCATGGTACAGACACACGGGTACAGACACACAGGGGGACAAACACACTGGGGTAAAGACACACAGGGGTACAGACACACTGGGGTACAGACACACACCATGGTACAGACACACACTGGGGTACAGACACACAGGGGTACAGACACACACCATGGTACAGACACACACTGGGGTACAGACACACACCATGGTACAGACACACACTGGGGTACAGACACACACCATGGTACAGACACACACTGGGGTACAGACACACAGGGGTACAGACACACACCATGGTACAGACACACAGGGGTACAGACACACACTGGGGTACAGACACACTGGGGTACAAACACACACAGGGGTACAGACACACAGGGGTACAGACACACACAGAGGTACAGACACACACTGGGGTACAGACACACAGGGGTACAGACACACACCATGGTACAGACACACAGGGGGACAAACACACACCATGGTACAGACACACACTGGGGTAAAGACACACAGGGGTACAGACACACACTGGGGTACAGACACACACTGGGGTACAGACACACACAGGGGTACAGACACACACAGAGGTACAGACACACACTGGGGTACAGACACACTGGGGTACAGACACACTGGGGTACAGACACACAGGGGTACAGACACACACCATGGTACAGACACACTGGGGTACAGACACACTGGGGTACAGACACACACTGGGGTACAGACACACACTGGGGTACAGACACACAGGGGTACAGACACACACAGGGGTACAGACACACAGGGGTACAGACACACTGGGGTACAGACACACACAGAGGTACAGACACACACTGGGGTACAGACACACAGGGGTACAGACACACACCATGGTACAGACACACTGGGGTACAGACACACTGGGGTACAGACACACACAGAGGTACAGACACACACTGGGGTACAGACACACAGGGGTACAGACACACACCATGGTACAGACACACACTGGGGTACAGACACACACTGGGGTACAGACACACTGGGGTACAGACACACACTGGGGTACAGACACACTGGGGTACAGACACACAGGGGTACAGACACACACAGGGGTACAGACACACAGGGGTACAGACACACACCATGGTACAGACACACAGGGGGACAAACATACACCATGGTACAGACACACACTGGGGTAAAGACACACAGGGGTACAGACACACACTGGGGTACAGACACACACTGGGGTACAGACACACACAGGGGTACAGACACACACTGGGGTACAGACACACTGGGGTACAGACACACACTGGGGTACAGACACACACCATGGTACAGACACACTGGGGTACAGACACACTGGGGTACAGACACACACTGGGGTACAGACACACACTGGGGTACAGACACACAGGGGTACAGACACACACCATGGTACAGACACACACTGGGGTACAGACACACACTGGGGTACAGACACACTGGGGTACAGACACACACTGGGGTACAGACACACTGGGGTACAGACACACAGGGGTACAGACACACACTGGGGTACAGACACACTGGGGTACAGACACACACCATGGTACAGACACACACAGGGGTACAGACACACTGGGGTACAAACACACACAGGGGTACAGACACACACTGGGGTACAAACACACCAGGGTGGTCCGTCATCTTGTTCTGCTTTCTGTTTCCCCCTCAGATGGTTTGAAGGCTTTAATTGGGAGGGTCTGAAGAAAGGAACACTGACACCTCCAATCATCCCCAATGTAAGATCACCCTGTAGGATCACCTGCTTCTTTTAATAACATGTCTGTCCTGTACCAGCACCACTGTTGCTGTGTTCCTTTCAATGGACACGTGGATGGGTGAATGGATGAATGGATGGATAGTTACATGATGTATGGATGAATAATGAACAAATGAATTGATGAATAGATTAATGCAAGGAAGAATAGATGGAAGGACGGATTGATGGATGAATGGTGGATGGTAATGAATGGGTGAAATATACAATACATTACACAATTATTCAATACATTACACAAATGAGATGGGTGGACTGATAGATGAATGAATGACTGCACATAATCGCGTCGGATGGATGAATAATGGTGGAGGAGGATGGATGATTGGCAGCTAGACGTATGAAGGAAACAAATATGGGTGTGTGAATGACTGTGTGAATGACTGGGTGAACCCCCAGGTGACGTCAGCGGTGGACACCAGTAACTTCGACAGCTTCCCAGAGGACAACGAGGACCCCCCCCCCGACGACCTCTCCGGCTGGGATGTGGACTTTTAAACTGCAGCAGCGGCTTCGGGTTCGGGTTCTGACAGCCCCCCGACAGAAACACTGCTCCAGGCCATCTGCAGGACGGAGCTGCTGTGTTGTGAAGCCAAACTTAACCCGTGAGGAGCAGGAGGAGCAGGAGGAGCAGGAGGAGCAGGAGGAGGAACCAGACGGCCTTGGAGTCACCAGGATGCCTTCCCTACACTGTGGTGCAGGAGGACTGAGAGATGATGGAGCACCTCCCTAGTGTTCACCTCCCTAGTGTTCACCTCCCTAGTGTTCAGCTCACAGGGAGGACAACGTGCAGGGACACACACACACACACACACACACAGTCACACACACACACACACACACGGTCACACACACACGCACACACACACACACGCACACACACACACACACACACACACACACACACACACACACAGTCACACACACACACACGCACACACACACACACACACACACACACGGTCACACACACACACACACACACACACACACACACACGATCACACACACACACACACACTCACACACACGGACACACACACACACACACACACTCACACACGGACACACACACACACACACACAGTCACACACACACACACACACACACGGTCACACACACACGCACACACACACACACACACACACAGTCACACACACACACACGCACACACACACACACACGGTCACACACACACACACACACACGGTCACACACACACACTCACACACACGGACACACACACAGTCACACACACACGCACACACACACACACACACACACACACAGTCACACACGCACACACACACACACACGGTCACACACACACTCACACACACACACACACACACGGTCACACACACACACACACACGCGGACACACACACACACACGGACACACATGGTCACACACACACAGACACACACAGACACACACACACACGGTCACCCCACACACACACACACACACACACACACACACTCACACACACGCAACATTGTCCACATACATACGCATCTTATTTCGCACATTCACATCCACGGACACAGACACCCACACACAGTTGCACACACACACACACACACACACAGACTTGTCCTATTTTAAATGGAAATTGGTTTGTTTTGGCGTAAAAGAATGAATGAATGTGTTATAGTGACATGATAATGTTGCAGGGGGGGGGGGGGTCAAAAGGCTGATGGCGGGTTATAGATTATTAGTTATGACTTTATTCACGGCCACGGCGACAGCTCTGTGTGTCCGCTCCTTCTGAAGACATATCAAGCCGATCACTCACGTTGCTGACATGCCGTCACCAGCTGGACATCTGTGATGTCACGTCCTGTTGGGGGGGGGGGAGCAGTAAGCAGTGTGTGTGACATGTGACACACACACACACACACACACACATACACAAAGTTATTAAGTGCTCCAGACCAACCTGAATGTTATTGGTTGTTTTGTTTTGGGGGCTCAGAATGGCGAACGATATTCACATAAACCAACATCAGAGACTTCAAACGT
The DNA here is from genome assembly GCA_036785325.1 of Urophycis tenuis. Taxonomy (NCBI): domain Eukaryota; kingdom Metazoa; phylum Chordata; class Actinopteri; order Gadiformes; family Phycidae; genus Urophycis; species Urophycis tenuis. Next base: position 16,986,830 of record JAXIVH010000004.1, on the reverse strand, counting down.
TGAACAGGGTCGATTCCCATACAGTTGAAGCCACTCTGCCAGTAAAGAAACCTTACACTGTATATATAGACCTTCTATACAACGTTATAGAACAACGATATATTCCTCCAGAAGCACAAACACAGCAAAGTGTTTGACGTGAGACCTATTACTCTTCCAAGTGCCCTGCTTCTAAATCTAACCCAGTTAAGTGTAATCTAGCACTTAAGTGTGCTCTCCGAGTGGTAGGAAGTCCACAACGCTGTGACTTAACGTTTGATTTATGTTACGCATCAGGGATCAGACCAAGCGTTTCCTTTCTCCTCCAGCTGATCTCAAACCTCAGCTCCAAATGCCTTGACCACTTCATTCACTTATTTTGTTTACAAATCATCCAGATGCCTGAAACACAACCAAATATGTGTATATATATATATATATATATATATATATATATATATATATAGTGTGACCCAATTCTTAACAAAGTTTCAAAATGTCTAAAATGTCATAACAATAACAAAAAAAGAAATGTCAGCTAGGATGAATTCGATGTTTGAATTGTGCATTCAAATGATGACAACTGTTTGTTTTGGGTCAAGGTTTCTGTTGAATTTAATCAAATTGTCTGTTTGTGAAGTAAATGGGTCCTAAATGATGATATAAAATGAAAATGATATGTAAATGATATCCCTTCCATTTCCTCTCATCCAAACAAGTCAACATCTCCGTCCTGAAGGCCACAAAGCACATCAGGGTTCCACCATGTGATCGCTGCATGGTTTGATCCCTCCATTGGAATGTATTTATTCATATTGTTTCAAGAATAATCATTAAAAAAAGACGAGCGTTATGGCAAAAAGAAATGCTATTTTCTTTGGCGGGGATTTCAACTCACAACCTATGTTCCTCATCATCATGAGTTCCTTTCTTTCACATTGTGTCTGATGTCATGTTATAACCAGAGCATAAGAGTAGAACAATGTAAGTGCCTTAAGTCAACGGCATATGAAAATGATCAAGACCACGTTCGCGGTCCCAATGCTGCATGAACAATATACACCTCAACAAGAAATGTGTCTCTTAGATGGCTGCTTCCTTTGTTATATCAAATAAATACATTAATCAGAATCAACGGAGGATTTGTAGTCATAAAATAAATGGCTTCTCATTAAAGTGTCTATGAAAACAATCTGAATTCATGGTGGCTTTCTTCACAAATTGCTAAGTAAAACATCACATTGCTTGACTTTTATTTAGGAATATGTGTCTTCCTTATATAGCCTTACTGTTATATACAGTAACTATACAGTAAAATAGTCACTATACTTAGTGGTGCAGAGCGGTGTCCACCCATTTCTGGTTGACATCAAGGAATTCAAAATGAAGACATTCGCTTTTGGCCACTTGAGGTCGCTGAAGGTAAACTTTAAGGGCTACATGTCTAGACGGATCTAAATGTGTTCCTTTAGTGAGTGTGGATTATGCATTTTGTTTCTCGGGGTTTAAAGGGAAACTATTCCCTTGTGTTGGACCCACATCTTATTTCGCTGTGGACGGGACGGGGGAAATGGGTGTCGCGGCGGCCGTAACATCAGGGTGCCACCTCCGCGAGATCAAAGGAGATCAAAGTGCGTCAAAGACGCGCACCTTAAACCAACACTGACATTTAGGATCGCGTAGATAAAAGCGTCACTTCAAACGCCACGCTATCAATTCCAATCGTGCAAAGTGCCACAGTGTTTGTCAGGTGTCCCTCGCACATACACTACAAACAAACGCGGCCAGCAGATGACGTCCGCGTGCAAATTTGTCCCACTCCAGAATCCAAAATGTGTCCAAACGTTGCGCACGACGACCTTTGCTTTTGCTCTATGGTGACGTTTGTTGTTTTTTCATGAGCCTTGGCTTGTGAAATGAATCCATTCCATGATAAACGATGGATTGTAGTACTAAATACTACAAGTAAAAACACATTTTTGTTGTTGTTGCCGATGCACTCGGAATAGGCTCAACGACCCCAAACAAGTGGCAACCAGTATAAAGTTGAAACTCTCACATTTGCAATTGCGTCCAACAGTAAAGGCCTTTGCTGTTGAATACGCCACTTGTGGAGTTGAAAGTCTCCTTTGGGACCCCGGGAAAAGGAGTCCAGGGAGCCAAAACACACAGTTGTCTTTTATCTTGATGTGCCAGTCAAGCCTGAAAGGCCTCTCCGCGGAAGGCCATTAATTCGGTAAACTTTTCACACTCCTTAATGGTCTGCATATCTTACATTGATGTCCGCCGCTGGTGGAATCAAGCAAACGGAGGGGGGGGGGGGGGGGGGGGGGTAATTGCCCCCCTCGTCGCAATCAAAAGGATCAAATAAAGTAGTTGATCGACGGAAAGTGACTTCAATCACTGCCCTCCGCGCCCGGAGCCCCCCCCCCCCGGGCCGTCGGGATATCGAACTGTCAAAGGGTTTGGGTGTGGAAGTTAACCGACCGTCTGATGGATGAAACACCCGTCTGCTACCTACTTTAGGCATGCATTTCAATTAAACGACATCATAGAAATTGATGGGTTGGTAAATGTGCGATCTATGTGCGATCTATCTACTGGGGTACAATATCACATGAAAACAATACTCATCTATCTAATATGTGAGACAGACCTATACATATTAGAGATGTGATTAACTCTTCACGAATAACACTTTGTTTGGTTCACAGCTGTGCTATATAAATGATAGAAAAGGCAAATTTCAAGGATAAAAATAGATAGGCAACACATAGCTGAAATAATTTCCTAATAGGTTATAAATAGCCTTGATATAATTAGACGTAGTTCCCATTCATTACAACGGCTAAATTAAGATGAATGCATGATCGCGGCGGTTCCATTAAGCCGCTCCAGAATGTTGTCAGACTAGGGAGTAAATCGAATGCATATTTATAGGGTCCAACCCAGAGTCGGCAGGTACGAGTATAAATAACCGTTTCCGTACAGTAGGCTCGAGCAGGGATATCTTTTTTTTCTCGCGTCTTTTAAATTCCACCCTCTTTCTTTGTTGTGCACAACAAGGGGCGGAGGAGCGTCAGGTCTGGCGTGTATAAAGAGATCGTCCTGCGCCCTGCGTCAGAAGACCTCCAAGCACAGCGCGCTCAATTAGGAGCCTTCAGACTGCAGCCCCCCTCCACGCCAGGACTTTGTGACTGAACTGACGTTTTTTGGGGGGGTCCGTGGATTCTTTTGTCGTGGTTCCAAAAAGAGTTTTAATATTTTTGAAAGGCATTTGAACTTTTAGCTAAATATCTAAGGGATTTTTTTTTTTTTTTTTTTTTTTTAACTTTTAGCTAAACATCTAAGGGAGGAACCATGAAGTTGCCGTCGGTGTGTCGCGTTATGGCTTTGTACCTCACGCTCTTTGGATACTTTGGGAATGTATATTCTGGGACAGTTTTGGTGAACTCCAATAACGCAATCAAAAACCTGCCCGGCGGAGCTGGCAAACCCTCGGACGCCGTCAGCCCGAGCCCTCGCACCTCTCTTTCTGACAGCATTGTGCAAAAAGTACCCGTGGACACGTTACAGGTAACTGAGTCATCACAGAATACATGTTTTGTTTGGGTACCAAGGTGCGTGCACTTGAATTTGCGCGCAGTTCTGACTCGCATATTTTCATAGACGTTCTGTTGACACGTTGACTCGAGTTGACTTTTATAAGTTTGTTTCATCACTATCACAGCCGGGATTGTGCACAGAGGATGACGAGTGCGGAGCAGATGAGTTCTGCAACGACGTCCGCGGTGCGTGCCTGCCCTGCCGAAAGAGCCGCAAGCGATGCGGGCGCGACACGATGTGTTGTGCTGGAAACCGCTGCAGCAACGGTGAGCAACGGCTGTCCCACACAGAACACAGACAGATGGAATACGAGATACAGACTCGTAGAAGTGTGATAGTGCGTGACGGTTTGTTTGGTGCAGTCCCACATATCTGACAAGGCAAGGCAAATGCTGCATGTCTTGATTTGGTGCAACTTCTCCATTACTTCGATGTTTTTTCTGTTCTTCCTTTCTTAGGAGTATGTCAGGCGAACGAAGTGTTGGACACCCTGAGTGAAGGCGGCTCGCGCACACACAACGACACCGTGGTGCACCAAGCCAAAAGACCCCCCGCTGGGCACGGCGGGGCAACCCACTCTGTTAAAGGTAGAACCCCCTCCCGAGCAGATGATAGATATTTAAAAAAGGAGACAATCTGTTGCTCCATTAGTACACGTTAGACTTTTCATAACTTTCAATTCTCTCTCTCTTGCCAACGCACAAACCGTTAAACAAGACACTCTTCTGTCTCCGCCTCTCGCCACAACGGGGATGCAACTTGTTTTAAAAGGAGCTCGTCAAAGTTTGACAATTAGCCTAATCACCTCTCTCTCTCTCTCTCTCTCTCTCTCTCTCTCTCTCTCTCTCTCTCTCTCTCTCTCTCTCCCCCCCCTCTCTCCCCCCCCCTCTCTCTCTCTCTCTCTCTCTCTCCCCCCCCCTCCAT